>QANT01002131.1:0-125769 GCA_003254885.1 Purshia tridentata | reverse complement strand
AATGCAAACTAAAACCAACAATACTTCTACTGCTTTTATATATATATATATATATAGTATGCTTAAATAAGGTTATTTGTATATGAATAATGCTAGGTGTATCATAATTTTTGTATCACATTAAATGATATCAATTAATGTGATAAAAAAATGTGGTATAAATAGTTTTATGATCTGCATGACTATAAGTTTTCTGGTGTGCGGGAATTGATTATATTCCCTTGAAATAATCAGCGTTCTTTATATGTAAAATTGTATCAACGCTGCAACTAATATTGGAATTTGGAAATGTATCAGTCTCTGTAATTTATGGTATTCGGCTCACTTCCACATTTCTACTTGGACATTACAGTACTACGTACGTGTTGCCTAGGTGTCAAAAACTAGCTCCTGTTGGGTATTTTATAGTGTAACAATCGTTTGTAAAAATGATAGAAGACTCAGAAATAGAATGTGGTTGTCTTATTTCTTTTTGTTTTTTTGGCCAAGGGTGGTTGTCTTATTTCAAACATAAAGAAAGAAAGGGTGCATAAAATTAAATTAAGGTCAAAGCTAGTAAAGGAGAAGAATGAGTAATTAATTTGTTTATACAAACAAAATGATCTCATTTACATGTTAGACAAGTAGTCAACAAAAATTTCTTGTATGAAGTTGAAATCATAGCCAAAATACAATCAAGAAAAGACTTAAGCTATTCCGAATACCCTTAATTATTATGTTAATCACCCTAATATATTTTGGATTAATTTTTTCTATTTTATCCTGTTTTGTAAAAAATTATAGACTGATTCGATAGTATATTACTAAAATATAAAAAAGAGTTCGGTAATTGACCGGTGAAATAACACAAATATTTCGGTAAACTAGTGTCGAATGGCCCAATGATAGTCAACTCACAAGAGAGTGGTCCAAATAAATTGGGCCTCAAGAAAAATTTTCTCCTTAAAAGGTTGGGCCTTAAGCCCAAAAAAAGATAATGTTGGGCTTTGTGGCCCATTGTAGAGCTTTGAGCTACTCATCTCTAAACACGTGGCATTCGTCGAAACTTAACACGTCACGCGGCCAAATGCATCCCTGTTACAGCTTGTATTTTACATAACATTAAAGTTATTAACAACAGAATAGAGAGAGAGAGAGATATCGAAACGAAGCAAAAAGCAAAGCGCAAGACATTAAGAAACGCCACAAAAGAAAGATAGCAAGACACTCGAGCCAAGCCCTAACAATGGTGGTCGAAGACGCTCAACCAAATCCTTTACCTTCTGAAGATCAGCCCAAAACCGAGACTAACTCTAAGCCAAGGGAGGCGGAGGACGAGCCCGAGGAGGGAGAGATCGTCGGCGACGAAGAAACGGCATCGTCGAAGCCATCGAAGGAGATAGCGCCACAGTCTCACCCTCTGGAGCACTCGTGGACCTTCTGGTTCGATAGCCCAGCTGCTAAGTCTGTCAAGTCAAAGAAAGAGGATTGGGGCAGCTCTATTCGCTCGATCTACACCTTCAATACTGTCGAGGAGTTCTGGAGGTTCCAATTTTCTTTTAATTTCCTTCTCTCTATCTTTTCGTATTCTCGTTTTTCGGTGCTTTTTGGATTTGGGTTGGTTTAGTTGGTGAAAAGTTTGAGAAATGTTCCGAATCTTTTGCCCTTTTGTGTGTTTACTTGTATTTTCTGACTTGGGGTCTCTTGTGATTCTGTGTTGATTTGGGTTTTTTAATTTGTATTTTGCGAAAAAGAAATGAAATGTCGGGTTTTGTGCTGCATGTTCTTTGGTGCCTAATAAACTAGAGTCTATTGAGTAAAAAAAAAATTCTGGAAAAGGAAATGTTCTAAGATCAAGTTTTTTTTTTTTTTTTTTTGAGATCAAGTTTTTTTTTTTTTTTTTTGGCCAGGGTTCTAAGGTCCAGTTAAGTGACACTGCTCTGTGGTTTAGAGTGATTTGCTTTCTTTACAGTGAAATCATAGTAGTCCATCTTTCTATAGTACATGCTGGCAGGATTAGCAAATATTCATAGTAGTTAGCGTTGAAAATCATGTGTTCAATCTGGTTCTGTAATAATTGTTTTTCGTGTTAAATGTTGATTGTAGAGGCTTCTGATTATTTATGATCTTTATTTACATAATATAAATTAATCAGATTCTTTGCTTCACAGTTTATTAGGGGAATTTGAATGTGTTCTATTGCTAGATCCACCCTTTAGTGGTAATTAGTGATTGCTAGATAGAGCTTCCTAGATCTTTGGATGCTTTGAGATGTTTCAGCGCGTATGTTCAGTTGAAGTAATCGTAATTAACCCATCGAAGTTATATTACTGTAGCACACAATACATAGGAGTCCATTAAAATGACTTCTTTTCTACTTTTCTTTTCCTTAAAATGACTCATAAATTTACTCATAAAATATGTTTGCTGTTCAGCATTTACAATAATATACTTCACCCAAACAAGTTGACTTTGGGGACGGACTTCTACTGTTTCAAATACAAAATTGAGCCAAAGTGGGAGGATCCTGTTTGTGCTAATGGAGGGAAATGGACTGTAACTTTTAATAAAGGGAAATCTGATACTCCTTGGCTGTATACGGTATTGTCTAAACTTCAATTTCTATTCACAGTCAAGTAATTTTATTTTGGCCTCTAATTGTCTGTATCTATTGGTTCTAGTTGCTAGCAATGATCGGAGAACAGTTTGATCATGGGGATGAAATTTGTGGAGCTGTTGTCAATGTCAGAAACAGGCAAGATAAAATTTCTATTTGGACCAGGAATGCTGCAAATGATGTTGCTCAGGTAATTGCTAATGGACTCAAATCTGTACCTTTTTGGTTGCCTGTATAACCAGTCACTGGATGTTGTGTATTGTGTGATCAGTTCCATTCTGGTAACAAAATTTGAGATGATGTCTCATATTCACTTTGTTGCTACAGCTGAGCATTGGGAAACAATGGAAGGGGTTCCTGGATTACAATGAACCTATAGGATTCATTTTTCATGTAAGGAACTTCTTTTCTTTTATAAGTATTAATCCGCATTTTTTGCTCAATACATGATAAGTTAGGTTGGGGCTACCGTTAATAATGACTTTGTGTGGTCTCTTTTTGCAGGAGGATGCAATCAGACATGAGAGAAATGCCAAGAATAGATACACAGTGTGATCTGAATAGTGTTGTTTGCTAGTGCTTGATGCTTTCTCAATGCAACAGCATTCTATATACTCTAGATGCGAGAGACCTCTGGCTAATTTTGCTCCCTTTGCCCATCATGTGGTTGACAATTAGAGATTTAGACTTTCCCTCAAATTTCAAGATGTTAATGTACAATGGATATATGAGTTGTTTACTTGCTACAAATTGTTCTGCTTGCATCTTGAAGGATATTTTCATCTCAATTAGATCCTAATAGTAAAGAGTAGTATTAACTGTATAAGTCTGCACATTAAGTTAGGGCTCGTTTGGCAGTGCTTTTAGAACTGTCAAAAACGCTTTTAGATTAGTAAAAGCGTTTTTGGTAGCATTTGGCAGAAATATATATAAGTGTTTTTGGGTTATAAAAGCGCTTTTAAGGAATTTTTTGAGAAGCACCTGACAAGTGTTTTCATCAAGAAGCACTTCAAATATTTTTGCATGAACCACATAAAATTTTTATAAAAATTTGTATGTGGTTCTTTACAGAATCGCTTCTAACAAAAGCGCTATTAAATAAAAACGTTTTTAAGAGAATTACCAAATAGGTCCTTATTGCACCTACTCATGCAGTTCACTTAACCCGTCTAAGTGTCCTATGTAAATTAGTTTTTTTTTTTTTTCATGTTTTGAGTAACAAGTAATGTGATTCTTCAACTCAAAATTATTCACAGGATAAAGATTGGATTGAACCTGTCCCAATTCGAATTTGAAAATGGCAGTCAAATTCAATTCAATTTGATCATTTAACCAACCCTAGTTAGCAACCGAAACAAGCCAACCCTGAATCATTACTGAGGCTCAGTTGCACGCAAAATCTAGCTTATAAACATTTACGTACCAGTAAATTTATTTTCTTTGGCTTACCAATTACAGGACAAGATATTGAGCTGCATTTACCTGAAAGATTGTATTATTGATTTGTATCTCAGGTTCATGACTATATACCCACCAGAAGGGAATGGGGAACATACCACCAACTTAATTCACCATTTCTTAAAGTAAGAGCTAAATAAAATTTCAAATTAATAAGCTAAGAGATAACACGGCTCCTTATGAAAAACACTTTAAAATGGTTGGTTAAGTACCGTAGACAGAAGAAGGGAAGAGGAAGAAGAATATGAGAAAGTGAAGACGACAATCTCCTTTTGGTTCTTTAACAAAACCCGTATATTATCTATAAAATACTAGTCCACTAAAAGTCCACTACCAAAAACAATTCATTTACAATGGCCCCTTTTCCCTCTTTAGACACTCGGTACGTACAAAACCACCCCGAGTTGGAAAAAAAGAACACATACCAATAATAACAAGACTCGAAGTCTGGAACCAACTTGTATCAAAAAATCTCCCCTTCCTCCCCATCCCCATTCAGAATTGATTCATCATCCTCGTCTCCTGAATATTCAGCCTTTATAAATAAACCTAGCTGCTCCAGTGGTGATCTGAGGTGAACTCCCCCAGAATGACGATCATAGTTGAGAAGATGAATGGACGGTGAGTACCCAGTTAACCTTTCAAGTTCCATTAGAATCTCCAAGTTTGGGTCGATCTCAACGGTTCTCTCCATCTGGACGAGGTTAAGCATCAATTTAAGACCACAGAGATACCATCCATACATGAAGTTGTAAATACAATAGAACAGAGGCAAACCTTCTCAAGTGCAATTCGAGCTTCTTCTCTTTCTCTCTCCCGTTGTTGCTTCAACTCAATCTCAGCCCTCATTCGTGAGGCAGCTTCAGCAGCTCTTATTTCAGCTTCAATCCTTGCCTTCTCTGTAATATGGTAAATTTATGATCATCAATCAAAATGAAAATGAGTGGCAGCTCGGAGAAAATTGAGGGGGAGAGAGAGAGAGAATATATACAAATGATTTAACAAGATATTTTTATTGATGGCTCATGCAGTGTAATGCTTTAATGAATATAATCAATAAACTACAATCAACTTCAGCATCAAGATCTATGTACTTTGACACCAAGAAACGATTAAAAGCAATCACTTGCCCAGTATGGACATTAGTAGGTGACGGAAGAGCATGAATTGAATCTAATATAGCATAACCACGGCCTGCATTATTAACTACTAAAGCATCTACCAGACCAAAATGAAGGAGGAAATCAAAGGAAGAAAGAAAATTATGCTATTCACTATTAAAAAAAATTAAGTTATTTTCAGCATAAAACATGTATGTATCTACCTTCACGCTGCCTCCTCTCCAATCTTGCCCTTTCCTGTTGCATCTTCACTGGATCACTTCTATCACCCTGGATACAAGGAGGGAACAAAATCAATTTTGCATTTTTTTTTTAAAGCAGAAATTTTCGAAATTACACAAATACCCTCACTCAGCATCCAACAAGCCTTGCATGAATTTTCTTCCAAAAAAATTAAAGAAGAAAAAAAGAAGCCTTACATGCTCTAGGAGTGTTTTCTGTTGAGCTTTCAAGATAGTGTCTGCAAAGCGGCTCTTTAGCATTGCAGCACGGAGAGCCTTTTTTGGTGATAGTTGAACATCAAAGAGAGAAGTTCTCCATCCTAAAATAAATTAATAAGAATTAAGAAAAATTATTTAATAAGTCCTAACATGCCAAGTTGGATGGCCAAAGGTTAATCTTAATTTAGGCTTGCTAGTGAATAAACTGACCTTCACCAGAAGCAGCATCCGAGACTGGAGTTGTAAGCTGAGAACTGAGGCATACGTTTTCATCATCCAGAGCACTTACTGCCCCTTTACATAATTTCCAATACCATTCCAGTACTCAGATCACTAAAAAATAACTGGTTAAATATCATACATTATAAATTATCAAGTTGTCTCACCATCAGACTCTGGATCTGACTTGGTCATCTGAGATGTTGACAAGCTTGTTGCTTGACAATCCTAGAATTGAACAAAAAGTTCCAATTATCTGTTATGTAACATAGAAGTTCAAACAGCAACTCTCAAGAACATCAACTGAAATATTGCCATACATACCAGTCTGGTTACATTGGCATTAGGCAAATGATGATCTCTTCCCAATGACCCTTCAGAAGATATGCATGAAGACCCTGAACCAGAAAAGAGAAAAAAATCCAATGGTCAGTTAGATACTATATAGCAGGAAAAGTGGCAGAAAGATGAAAAGATCAGCTAAATACTTGAGGACAGATGGTTTGAGTCACTAAAAGGGTTGCATCGACAAGCAATGTTGCCACAAGTAGCACATTTGCTGCCAACCAGGCTTGATGGCGGCTTTGCATCCATAGAGTCAGAAGCTTGTCTACTGCCACTATCAGTGCCTATATGACACTCTCAATTAGCTCCTATAAATAGAAATAAAGAATAAAATTATAGTCTGCCACTGCACACCTCTATTGGAGTTCTTCCCTAACAATTTGTGAGGACCGTTCTGCGCTGTTTTAGCAGGTTCTGCCTACAAATCAGACAGCAGGAATCGCATAAGTAACTAAATAATCTAAAAAATCAAACGTGTATAGATCATTAAAGCCACCATATAATAACTGACGGGAAGAAAACTAATTGAATACACAAGGCACATGAGAATTGCAAATTTTAGGTTTTTACACCAATCTAGTAATACATATTCTTTGGTGAGTAATCTAATCTAGTATAAATTTTTGTAAGCAACAGCAAATCACAATTTCATGTCTATCACTTACCCTATGATCACTTGCACCAAAAGGGCATCTGACCTTCTCTTTGCACGAGATTGACCTCTTGGTGACTGACATATCATGCAAAAGAGGAGTTTTACAGGGATCCTGTCTTGTATAAGTTATTTTCTTAATTTGCCCACTTGAAGATTTCCCCAGTTCAACTTTTGAGCTTCCATGATTCCATTTCTCATCTAAACTTCTCCATCTCATCTCAAAACTCTTATTTAGGTTTTTTGCCATCTGATGAAAAATATTTCCAGCAGGATTGTACAGCATGGCATTAGAAAATGTCAGTCTGACATCAGCTGCAAACTCTTCAGGGCCGGAGTACATATTTTTTTCCAGCTTTGATTTTACCGTGCCCAAATCCATGGGATGAGAGACGATACAAAAATAATCAGGAATGTTTAGAGCCGCAGGATCAACTGGTTGGTTGAAAGGCCAACCATCCTTATGAGTCATCAATGTTTTCAGAATTGTCGAACACTGCACCTTCACACTACGATCCATCTTCAGCTTCTTCTCTTTCGGACCCTCAACAACCTCTGAGGGTCCACGCTTCTTAGCACCTGAGGCAGTATATTTCGCCATTGAAGAGGCGTCACTGAGTGACACTTGGTGGCCGAAATCAAAAGAGCGTTTCCCAGATTCAGCTTCTATTCTTTTTCCAGGAACAGCTTCTATTCTTCTGCAGGCAAGTTTAATCTTCAGTTTGTTGCTCGATAACATGGTCTCGGTGGCAATCATAGTAGGGAAGCGTGAATTGGAGTTGAAAACAGCCTGAATTTTCAAGTCCTAAGCCAAAATTTGTATGGCCTCCTAATAAGTAATAACACTGAGAGAATCAGAGCTCTCCCGTGAGATAGCCCTGCACAAACTCACCCATCTGCACACAAATTTGAAGAAAATAAGCAACACATAAGTTTTATGAACGGAGAACTAGTGTACTACCTGGTACTGAAAAAAAAAAAGATATGCCTAATATAGGGATAGCCCGCTATCTATTTTTTAAAAAACATAATTATTACTCATACACCTTCAATTCAACTATTAAAGTAGGACAATTATAATCGAGTGGTATCTGCGAAATTAAAAAAAAAGGATTTGGAGAAATTGAATAACTAATCGACCAAGCAACATACCCAACTAATTAAGGTTGATTTTCTGAACTACCCAAGTACCATAACTATGCCCTTTACAAAATAGATTTAGTTAGGTCCCAGATACGACATAGTTTAGAAGGAAAAAGAATTAGAGATTCAACAAAAAGAAAAACTCTAAAGCCTGAAAGTAACAAGAGAGAAAAAACCAGACTAATACGACTACTAAAACCATGAAAACGCAAAAGAGAAGATCATGCAGTCAGGGGTGGAAGAAGAACCTACCGAAATTGAAGCCGAGGGAGAGAATTCACGGGCAAATTGATCGGCGCGAGTCATAGAGCGAGAGCGAGAGAGAGAGAGAGAGAGAGGGCTTGGAGCCCCTCTCGAGAATGGTGTGGCTGGCTATAAGAGCAAGAGAGAGAGGGTTTAGAGTGCGAGTCTGTGAGAAGAGAAAGAAGAGGTGTTTAGATAGAGGTAGGGGATGACTAGGGTTTTTCGATATCTACAGCTCTTTACGCGTAGACTTTGCGCGATATTTACAGCGGCCAGAGGAAGATATTTATAAAATTTTAATTTATCTCTGGCTTCCTTTTTTCTTTATTTGTTAAATTACTTTCTTACCCTCTCTTCTTTTCAGTTCTCGGTATGTCAGTCGTTCTCAGTTTTTGACCCATGGGCTTTGGGCAATTGCAAAAAAAGAGCCCAAATTTTCATTTTTACTTTCTACGAATGCTCCATATAAATTTAGCACTAATCAGTCCAAGTGAAATTGTGCTGTTTTATTGTAAATTTAAGTTTTCTCAGGCACCTTTAGGCTTTGGCCAACCAAAAACAAAGTTTTACGTTGAATAAGAGTCTTTTCTATTAAAGATAATTTTTGCACGCGAAAACGCAGGACTTGTTTAATAGTGTTTTGAGAAGGGTTAAAGCACTTTTAAAACACTTTTGTTTTTATTTGGTGAAACACCTGGCAAGGGCTCCATCAGTAAGCACTTCCAAATATATTTATAAAAAGAACTTTGATTATTTTTTTAAAAAAATTTATGTACTCTAAACGAAAAACGCTTGTTTAATAGGTTAGGAGGAGACCTATGCTCAGTGTAGAGAAGTTCGTTTTGAATTGGCTAATCAAATGAAAATTCCCAACCCTACTAAATGTAGAATGACTTGAGTTTACAGCACAAGCAGGCAAGTGTGAATAACCATCTGAAACAAACAAATTAAATTGAAACAATAACGCTACTGCTTAAGATGAACATTGAAACAAAACATTAGTGCCAAAGATGCACACTGTATTAGTGCTCTAATCTCAATTCTCAATTCATAGCAGAAAAAAAGTGTCACAAACACCTTGATCATTAACATAAAACTAACAAAAACTTAAATAAATTTCCCATATTTTGCTCAAAAGCTCCAACAGGATATAGCAAAGAAACATAAGAATACAACCAGAACAACATTTAGAAAAGAGAAGTTCCCTTTCCCTTCTTATCTCCTCCAATTTCAAAGTGCTTGCACCTCTGCAGAAACCAGAGCCAAGTTAATATCACTACCAAAAATCTTGTATGCAAACCAAAAGGAGCCAATTACACCAATACACTAACCTTGATAGGGTGCTGGGACACATGTTTGCAGCCCTGACACTGGAGCCTTAGCACAATCTTCTTCGTCGTCTTAGCCTATTCAAAAATGTTCAAATTAGACATGACAAATTTTGAAAACAAATACCAAGACACAAGACCAAATCAATCTGTATCAATCTATTTAGAGCAAGAGCTCAATGTATACTTTTTTGTGGAAGACTGGCTTGGTCTGGCCTCCATAACCTGACTGCTTGCGATCATAACGACGCTTTCCTTGAGCAGCAAGACTATCCTTTCCTTTCTTGTATTGGGTCACCTTGTGCAAGGTGTGCTTCTTGCACGCCTTACTCTTGCAGTAAGTTTTCTTTGTCTTGGGAACGTTCACCTGAAACATTATAACATGGGTTATGACCTATTGATCCATGCTCAAACAAATCAAGCAGAAAAGCAGAGAGCATGAATTATGTCAATCTGATAAAAACCCAATCACAATATGCAGCATAATAATTTGATTACCAACATAACTCTGTGATTGAACAATTAATTGAGTTATATGAAAAATTACAGAGCACTTACTGTTAGTACCTAACCTAAACCAAACCCAATATAAACTTAACTCATAAAATAAAATTGGAAATTTGAAGTTTAAGCTAAAGGAAACCAAAAAATGGCATGAAATAACTATAACCCATGAAATCAAATTCATGTTCGATTTTAACAGAAACCACCAAATTTACAGATCCAAAATAAAACTGAAGCACGCTGTAAACTAGTAACTGTAAGAGAGAGAGAGAATAGAGGAACAGAGAGAGATACCATGGTGAAGGCTGCGGCTTCGATATGGAAATGAATAAGCAAAAACGCGACCTGTATAGTAGAAAAAACCCTAGAGGGATCAGTATGCGTCCAATTTTATACTTGATGGTGTGGGCTTACGGTGGGCTCTCTAGTGAAATACTGAAGTTGGGCTCAGCCTGTAAATTTCTGGCCCACTAATATGCAGCTAAATTACAAGACAAAGACTTGCTCAAATTCATGGCTCCCTTATTTTAATTTATTTTTTAAATTTTTTATTTTAGTTGGAAGAGGGGGATCGAATTTAGATTCACAATGGATAATTCTACAGCCATTATTTTTATTTTTGTCTTTTTACAATTTAAAATTTAAATAAATATAGCTAATCAATGGTATATTGCAGAGAATGTTTGGATTTTGATTGCTACCATTCTATCAAGGCCTTCGAAATTAGAGGTTCTCATATTACCTCTTGATGACTTGTACATTGACACAATACTAAGTGAAAGTAATGCTTTTTTACTCTGGTTTTTTTTTTTTTTATCTGGAGGGGAGATTGATTGGAGAGTAAAGAAATATGTATTATTTGTGTTTTATGCATATTGTGTATGAGGGCAGTCTAATCCTATTTTTATGAAGGTTTATATAAGGTTATCTCTATAACCTTTGTAACGTTTGTGAGGTTAGCATGACAGTCTCCATTCATGTATTCCAGAGGATAGCTCAAGTTCGAATCTCTCGCAGCTCCTGCCCTCACGCCGAGGAGAGGTTGTAAGTTTTTATCTTTCTTTTTTTCACTTTTTGCATATTCACACATAAATTATAATACAGAATCTATAACTTTCCAAAAATGAACACAAAAACCAAACACCACCAAGAATTGGATGACTCCACATAAGAGAAAAGCTTTGTTCAGCTCATTGAGTTGATGGTATTGTATCACAATTTGTATGCCAAGTACACCAACCAAGCAACCCTAAACCACTCTGAAGAGTACAAGGAATTGCAGGCTTATCAGCTCCATTTCACAAAAGTTTTGCAAAATCTGATATTGATTTCTCATTTCAACATTTTATTAAGTTATAGTATTAAGGCCAAACATTCTACTTAGACAAAATCAATGCCCTTTCCAGCCATCGTGTAAATCGTTATTGCCAACATTTCCTCTAAACAAAATAATTGGCATGTGATTTTAATGTGTTCACACATATGTGACTATCAATGGTTCCCTTGAATCTTCTCCTGATATTCTGCTATAGTAGGAGTAGAGAGCCAATTGGACAAGGGCCAGAATTGTTCCAATACCATTTGGGACCTACATCCAAAAACACCATTAGAAGAACATGAACACAAGTTATACAAATGGGATGTTGTTGCTGCTTAGAGCAAGAATACAACTGCTGAAATTTGGGCTTGTGTCTGCAGGAAACATGATACTTACATAAAGGAAGGGATCATCCTTGAACACTCCATATGCAGAGAAAGAGAGACTCATCAAGAATGTCGAAAGAGAGAGATAAAATGGCATGAATTCAACACTCCTTGTTTTGATCACCAATTTCTGCAAAAGGGTATATGTGAAACCACATGAGTGAGAAGAGATTGCAGTTGCACTGTTTGAAATCAATATGAGTGAGAATTGTTCCACATGAACTTACTATGATAAACAGCGGCGAAGCAAACATTGAGATAAGGGAAACAACACTCAAATATCCGACGAAGATTTGCCTCTCATCAAAGTCTAGAAGCCTTATGCTCACAAAGACTATGAACACGATTAGAGCAGCAACTACCAGTAACAATCCCAGCATCCCCAACTGCAATAAACATTTTAAAGGAACAACAGAAAGTCATGCAGAGTTGTACAAAGGATTTCAATAAGAAGTGAAGGTAGATTTGCGGGAAATGATTACCTTAATTTCTCTATCGGCGTATTTAATGAAAATGCTCAAATAGGTTAACTGGAAAACTGCCCCAATTGAATTCACAGTAGCCACCAATATGATACCAGTCTTCACTACAGGCATGCCATACCAAAGGCATATCAAGCAATTCAAAAGAGCATATATGTAAGGCAGTCCAGAGAATTGTTCTGTTGACTTTTTTTTGATAATTCTCTTAAATGTTGGTCTGGAAAACATAAAAGATTCATAATCAGTGGGGAAATGCAAAATTTCATAAACTCCCTTTTTTCTCAAACTTTTTGAACAACTTACATTGGTGACACAAACAACCCAAAAGCAAAGATATTCCCTGCATTTGACAAATAGGTGTTATAAACTTAGAATGTATCTCTCATCTACAGTACTATTTGTGAAGAAACCCAATTTTTCAAGGTGCTCTGGGAAAACAAAAATTAAAGTAAAATATATCCACTTTGTACATAGCAACAGATTTGTAACAAAATGTGTGGCAATATAATACAATTTGGAAATCAGGCACTGCCAGTTATCTGTAAAAAATGATTATATTGCATCAGAGGTATTGAGTCTTTTCTGTAATGAAGCAAACATATATAATGAAAGATGTAAAATGAAGCACAGAAGCAGATACAGTGTCAAACTTAAGATGGGTACCAGCAATTCCAGCTGCAGCACTGCAACCTTGATAAACAGAAGATAACCCAGTTGGCAACATCGATCTAACAATTACCAAAACCACTACAGACTAAAAAATATGAATTCAAACACCTAACAGCAGCTCTCTCTCTCTCTTTCACTTTCTCTGTCCGTCTCTCTGACTCTTTCTCTCTCTCTGTCTCTGCTCTCTTGTAGCTTTGTACATAAATGGTCCAAAATGAAGGCTTGTATTAGCATAGTGTTAGAATGAGAGAAGGAAACTGTCTGACTCGTTTTTGTTATGACAAGAGGGACCAGATCGAACTGGCACCGTTTATTATTTACTACAAACTTTTTGAGATTTTTTTATGAGCCACAGACTTTACCTAATGATATAAAAATATGCTAAATATCTAGTTAAACCCAAGATGGGTTACCAAATATAATCAGAAACAGAACATTTCCAACCATTGAATCTTCATTGCCCCACCATAGAATTTTCATCTGGTCATTAAATCAATGATTAAACTGATAAGAGATAAGTGGTACAGCTAGGAAACGTCATGCGACTCATGCCGCATACGGCTCTGTGGCTCAGATAGACTTTTGAGTGGACTCGTCGTCCCTCAACATCAATCAACAATTGCAATTTGCAAGAGCTTTTTTATTTCTTTATGGGCAATGAAAAAGATCAAGTTGTCACTTATCTTGCATATACGTTGTAGTGGTTATAAATCACATGTGTGCATATACACATTCATTTTTTCAATATGCGATCGAATATTAATGGCATCTGCATAAGGTTGATCGGCTAAATTAATTGGAACGTACAAGTACAAATGGGTCTTCATCAAATTTTCTTCTCCAATATATACGAACCATGTTAAGTGTTGAAACATATATGAAAATTATGTACATGAAAACAAAATGGTCATTTCAGGCCTCCATAGTCCTCAAGTTGGTCCCTCAACATGAGGGAAAATGTGTCTGCTAGCTATGCACGTACCACTGATACTAAAAGTGGTCCACAACCTCATCATGATCAAGGTGTTAAACACAGGGTGTGTATAACTTATCCATGCAAAACTGACTTGGAAATAAAGAGTAATTGGGTAGGTTTGTATACTGTAAGAGCTAGGTGATATGTTAAATTAAATATATGAATAAAACTTTTATTTTCAAACCAATTTACTCAAAGTTTTAAACATATATCATATAGGACATTTATGTCACATGGACAAAAAGCAATAGCTGCCATACATTCCAGATTGGTTTGGTAAGAATTAGATCGGTTTATTAGTTGTCATGTGCTTCATTTCATTCTTAATTCGGTAGGATCCATTACCATGGATTTGTGGGTTGTTTTATGGTCTCGATGATGCACATGACGATAAAATGATTGAAATTAATTATTGTAGTATTAAAAGTAGATAAAATATATAAATATGCACCATAATATTCTAAGTTACCATGCTTATTTGGACGCAACCCCATTCATGAAAAAGCTTATACTTAGGAGTGGACATGAATGCGTTAGGATCTGTTTGTTTAAATTATAAATTTCTTTTGCTTAATAATTATTAAGTCTAAAAAATTCATGAAAGATTTGTCTAACTAAAAACTCACAACGAATTATAACTATATGATAAAATACACTTCAAGACTTTCAAGTTAGCTCAAATAGTGAGATTTGGTAGAGTAATTAATTAAGATTATGTTAGGTCTATAGGTTGAATCATTCATACATAACAAAAAATACTTCTATAATTTTCAAACTGTAAACTCCAAATCATATAATTTATAAAAGAAAGAACTTTTTCTTAGTATTCACTTTCTTTATTGGTTATTCTTTTTTTAAATATTTATCGTATAAGTTTTAACAATAGTTACAATTATAGGATCCCAAAATATGAAAAAGGTAAACTCATATAATTTGATGTGAATTAAGCAAAAATAATGAAAAAATTTATTTATTTATTTTAACTTTTAAAAAACTACTCATCCCCGCCAAATCCCGCCAAACAAAGCCAGGTGAAAAGGAGACACCGTACACAATTTATTTGGAACCAGCCATTCCTCAAAACATTTCCCGCCATTTTTTTTTTAATAATTCTTTTGGGCTCACTCTCATTCTTCCTAACCCTCCGTTTTCCCTACAAACCCTCTCTCTCTAATCTGCTTCTTGATTTTGGCATATGAAGCCACTCGAACGAAGCTCATAGCTAGCCTCAAACCTTGTCCAGGGCTCTGAGAAGGAAAAAGATGGGGATACAAGGGCTTTTGCCGCTACTGAAATCGATCATGGTCCCAATCCACGTTAAGGAATTGGAGGGCTCCTGCGTGGCCGTCGATACCTACTCTTGGCTTCACAAAGGTGCCTTGTCCTGTAGCAGAGAGCTTTGTAAAGGCATACCCACCTCCAGGTTAGTATCTCTAGTCTCTTTCTTTATAGAATTTGTCGAATTGGAGTAATGGGTTTTTGAATGTTGCTCAAGTTGGCGAATTGGGATAATGGGTTTTTGTTTGTTGCTGATCTGTGGCATAAGGTAGCTGAAACTTTCGATTATTTTGTGAAATGTGATGATGGGTTTTTGAGCTGTTTCTGGTTCTGAATGGATGAAATTTTGTTTATTTTTTATTTCCCCAATTTGAGGATTAAACTTAAAGAATCCGCATTTGCCAATGAAATTATGGGGAAGGACAAAGTGGGTCTCTAAAAATGACCACTTTTTTTCTCCCCTTTTCTCTCACATTTTACTGCATTTCAGTCTTTTTCAGAAACCCATCATGAAATGTTATTTGTCATTTTTTTTTTCTGTAAACTTATAAATGCATTATCATTATGATTTGTATGTATTTCATTCCCAATTTTAGGCACATTGACTATTGCATGCGTAGAGTAAATCTGCTGCGGCATAATGGTGTTAAACCTATTCTTGTCTTTGATGGTGGTCTTCTACCAATGAAGAGTGAACAAGAGAACAAACGTGCGAGGTATGCTGCAATCTCTTTTTATTCTAATTCTACTTGAGTTGGTAATCCATATCTTATTGGTTTTGCTTAAGTCTTCAATACTAATCAATCAACAACTTAATAAAGCCTTCATAATCATCTCATCTCAGTTACTTTAGATATCCAACATAGTGTTTTACTTATATCATGTTTTCTAAATCCTTGAGAAGCCGGTTTAAATGCATATGCTTGTGTATGTGTTTGTGAACACTTAGAGATAAAGGGTTATTCACATATTGTGTAGCCTAGGGGTCGGGTCAGATGGGCAGTTATGTTCAACTCAATTTAATATTTTTCCTTTCTTGCCCCTATATTTGGATTAGATCTCTCAACCCAACCCTTTCATCAAAAGACCACCCAGTATATTTCATTTCTACTACTTCATTTGGCAAGTGTCCTACTTCATTTCTACTACTCATTGTGTAGCCGAAATGGAGCTGTTGATCTTTCTCTGCTACTCTGCTATCCTTGTTACTTCCATAGATTCAACATACCTTTGGTGGTCAATGCGTGGACTAATAGATAACTCAACTTAGGGAACTGTTTCGTTTCGTTATAATGCAGGACGAGAAAGGAAAATCTTGCACGTGCTATTGAGCACGAGTCCAATGGAAATTCTGCTGCTGCTTATGAGTGCTACCAAAAAGCTGTTGACATTTCACCTTCAATTGCATATGAGCTAATCCAGGTAAAAGATAATACTTTTTTTATGTTATAAAAAAAGACTAGTTTCTGAAATGGACCAAGAAACACTAGCTCTTTAAAAGAATCAGATCTTGAAAATGATCCAGAGAATTTTATCTCCTCTTTTTCTGACATTTTTTCTTCTCGAAGGTCTTAAAGCAGGAGAATGTATCTTATGTTGTGGCTCCTTACGAAGCAGATGCTCAGATGACCTTCTTGGCAGTCAGAAAACAGGTAGAAGCAGTCATCACTGAGGACTCAGATCTTATACCATTTGGATGTCCCAGGGTGAGTTATCTCTATAGCACAGATCACCTTTTTTGCTTTACTATTAGAAACTTATTATCTTGGTGATGTTTTAATCCTTTCTTAAAACCAGATTATCTTTAAAATGGATAAATTTGGGCAAGGTGTTGAGTTTCAGTATTCCATGCTACATAGGAACAAGGACTTGAGTTTTGCAGGATTCACAAAGCAGATGCTTCTGGAAATGTGTATTATGAGTGGTTGTGACTATTTGCAGTCATTGCCTGGAATGGGCCTAAAAAGGGCTCATGCACTCATTAAAAAGTTCACAAGTTATGACAAGGTGAAGTTTATCATTCATGCACACAAGTTATTTTATACATTTAAGAGTACAGACCAACAACAGCATATTAATATCTCAAAAATGCAATGTCCTTTATTTATTTTTCTTATTTGGTTTTAATTTGAATAATCTGTTATAAAGTGACTGATAACTGGCCAACTTCAGGTAATTAAGCACCTAAAGTACAGCACCGTTTCAGTTCCTCCTCTTTATGAAGAAGCATTCAAGAAAGCAATAATGACTTTCCAGCATCAACGAGTTTATGATCCTGCTTCTCAAGATATTGTATATTTGTCTGGTATATCTGATGATCTTGGGGATAATGTGGATTTCTTTGGACCATATCCTTTATATAGAATTCATCTAAAATGTCATCACTTATATTCTATTAATTCACATACTTAAGATTATACCTTAACCTGTGATACATCGATACCCCAACATATAGCTAAAGGTATAGCAGAAGGTGATCTTGATCCATTTACCAAAATGCCATTCCAGGTATACTCTATGCAATTTCTATATGGTATCTTTCCCCTGATATAATGTTCTTCAAGTGTTACATGTATCTATTTACTTTTCACATTGAGAATAAGATTTCTGTCAATCATGTTTACATCTGTCTTTGAATGGAGTTCCTACGATTGTCCTATCAAAAGAGTGTGATTAAAACATTTTCTTTTCTTTATACCAACAGGAAGAGCACATTAGTACCAACAGAACTTCCCAACCTAAAAATGTCAATCTTGGAAGGATAAAGAAAAAGCTAGATTTGCCTGTGCAGAATAACCGCCTGACCAAGTACTTTTGTATCCTTTGAAGTCCCTTTTTCTAAGCTTCATTATTTGTTTAGGTTTTAATAATAAAAACGTTGTTCTCACGAATCAGCGTGGAAATATTTATCTGCTTGATGTTATTTATTAAGCATCGTCATCATTTTGCTTGAGTTGTTTATTTCATACTTCAGAACAACAGGGGAAAAAGGGCTCTTAGCATCCGTTCCCTCACAGGGACACCTTACCCTGTATCTTTCCTTTTCTATTTTTGTCTTTTCTTTGCAGCATATTAGACAAACTTTCTGTTGTCCTTACTATATACTGCTCATAAATATGTTTGTTCATGATGGTTTTGTGTTACCAACAAAGGTTGCAAATGGTGGCATAGATGGCTGAATATGGATCAGCTGTGCCTTCAATGGTTATGCAGCATATGCTGCATGGGATATGCTTGTGAAAAGGAAGAGTCGTATGCAGTAATTATTTATATATATAGTAGAACATCTAAAACTATTGTTATGCAGTTCTTGCAGCACCAAGAGCTTCCTACTACATACGGTCATAATAATGCATTTCTCTCAGCCCTTATTGTGTTTGGGGTTCAAGTTCCATAATTTTTCCTTGACAATTAAAGGCTTTGCCTCGCTCGAAGCAAAGAGAAACTTCAGGGCCCCGCGGATGTCACCAGATTATCCAAGTACAATTCATAGTTCTCTCAGTCCCGAAGAACATGTCTCTGTGGATGATGCTGTTTGTAGAACGAACTGCTCAGAGTCATCCCTGCTTTACTCTGAAAACATGGGCAATGCCTCTCCTAATGATTCAGTGAGTTTTGTAAATGAGTGTGATGACTATTTTCAGTTCAACACTTAATAATCAACTGTCCTTGCACAATTCTGTGATGCAAATCATGTAATAAATTATCCTTGTTTTCTCCAGGTAGAAGATGGATTTGCCACTGATGTCCCTGATTTATTAGAATCTTCAAATCATGGTAAGGATATAGTTTCCCCTCAGATAACTTTACGGATCCAGTTATTAATTTCTACATACTAGTTAATTGTTACTACTCACTTGAATTTATGTTCCTGACATTGAAAGACATGGCGGGCATGACAAGATGTCCAGAAAATACATTGTTGCAATGCCCCAGACATTCAATTCATAAACCTTGTCTAACACTGCATAGGGAGCGTGAATGTAAGAATTCCCCAGACACAGTTGAGGGCAAGACAAGAAGGGAGAGCAGAAAGGTCACTGTGAGAAGTTCTTATTTTAAGAACAAGTCAAATGATGAAAATAATCAGGAAGAAGATAAAAAAGAAAAAATCTTGCTGAAGGATGGTCTTATGCATGAGATTGCAGTTCCTGAGAGTGTTCATTTCAAGAATAGTGAATTTAATGGAAACTTTTTGAAAAGGAAGACCTCCCCGAGTGACAGCACTCAAGCGGTATGTGCTTTTCTTTTTGTTTTGATGTTACGTTTAAACAATGTTGACTGTTTTCTTATACAAAAAATATTGTTTCAACTACTTCAGGATAACGTGAAACCCAAGCAATTGTGTATCAATGCATCACTTCCTGATAATGGTAAGTGTTAGTCAGAAGTCAGAAAAACTAGCAGAGCACTCTAATTTTGGAAATCAAATTTTTTATTGATCTGCATTTTGTTGTTCGAGATAACTATCTCTTGTTTACTTATGAAATCATGCCAAGATTAATTGAATTATATATTGTACATTTGTACCTGACTAATGAATTTACATATTAATGTGTTTTTCTGAGCTAATGTTTTTTTCCCATCACTTTAGACTGCTTTCCTCTTCCCATTGCTCTTGTTCTATTTGTCTGTTTATTTAATCAGAATATACTTAGCATATTGGTTCTGTAAATTTTGGGGAACCCCATAATTTAGCCTTTATATGTGTATTATAAAAAAGTATGAATGCGGATGCACATTATATGAAGCAATTTATATTAGAGGTAATAAAATTGACCTATATTATTGATCAAGGATATTAAATTGATTTGTTTCTTTCATTTAGGTCACTGTGCTTCTAGCCCGAACAAAACATTTACGGAGACAGAAACTGAAGAAGGAAAGTTTGGATCCAACATTTCCCATTTAGGCCGTTATTCTGACATAGCAGAGAAGTCAATGGAAAGATTTGTTTCAGTAATATCATCATTTAGATTTCCCTCATCTGGTTCTCGTGCGAGCGGTCTCCGTGCTCCTCTAAAAGATGTTAGAAACACTTGTACCAATGGGTAATATATATGGACCTAATCTTAAAGTTCATTGCCTTTTTACTGCTAGCATTATCATCATGAATGACTTTGCCTTTGTTTATTAAAGGTCAACTGTGAATGTCGACTTTAGCCAGTTTGAATATGTACCAAATAATCGGAAGACTTCCACAGCATCTCGCAAACTCTGAATTTAGATCACTGTAAAGCAAAACATGTGATCCATTTTCACATTAAGCAATTGCTCTCAAGTCAGTTCTCCTTGGTGACTGGTGAGTGGGGATTTCAACTTGATTTTTGTTGTTTATATGCAATTTTGTTATATGGTAGTTTGTTATAACTTCCTTATAATTATGGCAGATTCTTCTAAGACTAATTTTGGACTTCTGGAGGCCTTTGGTCAATTTTCCACCAGCATGATCAAGAAGTTGACATATGTTTAAATATCACTACTTGTTGTTCTAACATTGTCATTTATACAAAGCTCTTTCAGACTGCAAAAAGGTAAAAATGAGGTTGATTCTTTGTAACTGTTACTGTTCACCTGTTGCATTGATTTGTTCAACATATTGTAATTGTAGCTATCATCAAAACGCATATTCTTCAGTCAATGTTGTGCAACACTGTGATATTGTACATCTCATCCATAATGAGTTTAACAAAAAAATCTGTGACAGTAAGTCACTCACCATTTATCATCCACATTTTTCTGTAACTGCTAGGGTGTTTCTGTAGGGGATTTGATTCAGTTAGTAGTCACCCTGAATATGTTGGTCATATGTGATGTGATACATGCCTTGGTAGCAATTTAGGTAATCTATAGCACTTAAGTTGATGCATTGCCGTAGGCCACATAACTAGTTGAAAGTGTAATTAAGGTCATACTTTGCTTGAATAGCAATATGTTGTCATAATCGATATCCCAAATTGTCAACCTAAAAATAGGACTATGTTACTTCCTACACTGCTCTCCAGTCTCTTTAGCTGTAAGCCTGTAACGAGTAGCTTAAACCTAAGGGAATTCAACTGTTAACAACACGTAACCCTCTGTATCACTGTGGACATCTTTAGTGTCACTTTCTTTATCTTAATATAGTTAAGACTATTACCAGATTAGAATTTTCTTCTTTTGGTTGATAGCAACATGGACCCTATCACAATAGGATAAACCAAGCACATTAATTATTCTTGTACAACTGAAAAGCAGATTAATCACCTTATAATTAAAGAATTTCTAATGATTTATGGAAGTTGGTTTTGTGCATTTCTCTTCCACTTTTTCATTGATGCAATTATGGGAAATGGAAACTATGAGAATGCTATTGTTTTCTTGAAAGGAAAACTACGATAAAAAAATTTTGGTAGATAATTGTACGTAATTTAAGTTTATCTTGAGATTTTGTATGTGCTAAAGAACGAAATGTGAGATTATTCTCTTTACCAAAAACAAATATCTTGGTAGGATTGTCTTTTAGTTTCTGGTAAAGCTTATTAAGAAAACACTAGTGTGGTCAATTAGTGCTGGTTTTGGTTTGCTACTATATTATCATTTAGTTCCTTTGTTCTCTCATTTGGACAAAATACACGAAAACAAGTTCTGTTATATATTTCTTTCAAGCCTCATAAAATATTGCTTTCGATATGTAGCATCAGATCTGTTTACTCAGAACGGGCCATAAGATTAATTTGATACCCATTTTTAGATTTCCTACCTAAGTAAGTTTGACAAGTTAGTTTTAGATTAAAAAATTAACAAAAGAAGTAACATGTCATCTATTAGTTTTTTGCAAAAATCCATTTGCATCCCAACAACCACTCAATTTGTTCAAATTATCCAAACATTTCCTTTTATTAATAGTTGGATTTGATTAAGTATTCAAGTCATCAACTATTTTTCATATTTTTATATTAAATCCCTTTTTGTGGACTCTGATATAATTTGTCGGTTTTTGAAGTATGGAAAGGCTTTGAAGCCATGAAGCTAAGAAGGAACAAAACGCACACGCTAACTGTAACACGTATTGTCTTCCTTAGAAAAGCAAACCGACAGCCCTTGTGAGTAATAATTAAATACAACCAGGCGTATCATATTAAATTATTTACACAAGGGGAATAATATCTGATGTCATAAACTCATAATTGGCTCCAAGACGATTTGTGAGTCTGATGTGGTCCACGTCATTGGTTCATGAGCTGACACTGTCTGGTTTTTTCTGACATGCTGATCGCAACCATACATGTGTCGCTGCTGTCCTCCTATGCACGTGGCCACGCTGTCGTGCCTCTTGCTCGTTTCTGGATTTCTCAACTTTTGTTCCAATATTTTTAATACAATTTTGATGATATTAAATTGGACTGTGATGATCAATAATTCTAAAATCAGTACAGATTTTCTCAATTTATGTTACTAAATGATATGGTATGTGATTTTTTTTAAGAGGTAGCGAAGAGGCTTTTATTATTATTTTTTACAAAAAAAAAAAAATTAAACTTGAATGTGTAAAAAAAAATGATTAACTAGACCAATTTCAATTCACTAATAGCGAAAAATTTTTAAAGTTGAAGAAATATCTTATATTTAAAATTTATTATTTGTAAAAGAAAAAAATAAAGTCCGATCAAAATCATAAGATGAATTATAGATGCCTGAAATCATAAACAAGTGAAATACTACTACAATATCTAGTTAAACATTCAAATTTAGAACTTTTTTCACTGTCTCTAATGTTACTCAGAAATATTTGATATTGTTATCAAAATGTTAATATGGATCATGTATTTTCTTTTTTTGAGATTTTTGGGAGGCAAGAATCAAACTCTAAAATCATTTGAGCTATAAACCCCACAATCTAAAGAATCACGCATCTACATCTAATCTCATTAAACTCGAAGTCATTGAATATTGAAATAAGGTATTGGTTTTAATATTATTATGAGTAATAATGATAATATTGGTGGTTGCTATGTTGGAATTTGATGCTGTACTATGGAGTGCAGGGTCCTATTGGGTAGGGACAAAACTGAGTACCATTTTAGAATTGGGTTCTTAAAACTAGACTCACATGCTCACCATCAGAAGCACCCACCATGTGAGGAGAAAAAGAATGTACAAATTACTTCCCTTTGTTTATTAAAGTACTATATGGAATATTTGGGTCCTTAAGTATTACAAAGGAAAAAAGTACATGCATTTGATTGTTTTTTTTTTTAAAGAAAAGAAATAAAGTACATGCATGTGAACAACGTGAAAGAGTTTGAACCATTCCCAGTGTGGGATTAATTTTGACAACAAAATACAATGACTATACTTTTGTCATAAACTATGACTGTGAGGCAACAAAAAAAAAAATACTTGGATTGGATCTCTTTCTATATATCCATTTGAGTGATGAGTAGATAACACGTGTTGATGTTACGTTGTTATTTTAATTGTAGGGGGGCGAGGACCGTCTTTTAACCTATGCAATATGCTTTCTTTTATAATATTTTGATTTAGTCAATATATTGGGTAAACAAATTTAAACTTCGGATGAGTTTTTTTTTTTTTTTGGGCCAAATAACTTCGGATGAGTTAATCACCCTCTCGAGCCATCTCGGAACTCCTTCCAAATCTTTTAACAAAAGAAAACTCACCCATATTCAAAGTTGAATTCTAGTATGAGATTTAAATGCTTTTTATCATTGGAGTTATAAGCTTTTATAAAAGAATTTTCATAAATATTAGAAAATACATTTT
The DNA here is from genome assembly GCA_003254885.1 of Purshia tridentata. Taxonomy (NCBI): domain Eukaryota; kingdom Viridiplantae; phylum Streptophyta; class Magnoliopsida; order Rosales; family Rosaceae; genus Purshia; species Purshia tridentata. The sequence goes on along the minus strand of QANT01002131.1, from coordinate 101,845 downwards.
TAGAAACGTTATTCGAACATTTACTAGTGCGTATATGTACATTCATCTATATACCTTTTTGGTTTGAACCAGTTTTGAAAGTAAACAAAAATTACAAGACAAGAGTTGGTAATTTGGAAGGTTAGGAGCAATAATATATGCAAATTAAGGCGAAAGCAAGAGACAACATTCATTCTCATAATAATTTGGGGTGTGAGTAAAACAGACACGCTAAGCTGCATTCATGCATATTGCAAAGAAATTCACACATGAAAACAATTTGATTTCATAATTTTCTGTTACAGCAAACAGAATTTGTATATGCTTTGTAATTAATTTGACTCATTTGCTAAATAAATATTAATTATATATGGAAGCTGCAAGCCTGCAACAAATTAATAAATTAATTAATTAATTCTAAGCTTCCAAGAAGCCAGTCATCCTCAGAATTGAATTCCGGACTTGACTCAAATCCCTTCCCTTCAGAGTCCGCCCATTTCCGGTGCAGACAGAGAACGCCATCTTTCCGGCAATCCGCCGCCGCACGATCAAATGAGGCGGCACCAACTCTCCGTCATCCCATTCCGCCTCCTTAAAATCATCATCTTCATCTGCACCGGCGAAGTGGAACAGGTTGTTGGGAATATTGACCGGCACGGAGTTCCCCATGTTGTTGTTGTTCTTCTTCTTGGAAATTGATGACTTGTTGTTATTGTTATTGTTACTTCGGAAATTAGCATGTTGATGTTGATGTTGATGCCGGAAATCCAAGCAGTTCTCGAGGACTTGGTTGTCGGAGAAGATTACCTCGGATTCTTGAAACTCGTGGTCGGCCATAGGTGTAAATTAATGAAGGTTGTGAAGATGGAGAGGGAAAAAAGGGTTTGGGATTTAAGAATGGGACGGGGTTTATATAGAGAGCGAGGAAGGTGGAGGGTTGAATTGGGGAATCAAAATCGTAGTGAGTACACTTTGATTGTTTGTTTTTTTGTTTGTGTTGTCAGATGGCGTCACACTCTAAAGCCAAGCCTTATTGCCATTGAGTGCGGTCCCCGCCACCACCTTTTTTTTTTTAATTTTCATATTTCTGTTTGTGTTGTCAGATGGCGTCACACTCTAAAGCCAAACCTTATTGCATTGAGTGCGGTCCCCGCCACCACCCTTTTTTTTTTTAATTTTCATATTTCTGCCTTTCCAGCCAAAATGATCAGCTGCTACGCACTTCTCTTCTGCCTCACGCCTCTTCTTCTGGCTTCTTCAGCGAACACGTTGACTTGGTGTACTTGCTCGGATCAGTTCTATGCCTCTTAACATTTACTTACATGCCTTCCGTTTTCTACTTTTTCTATTTTCTTTTTCTTTTTGGTCAAAAATTGGGTTTTCTTTTCGTTATGAATAAATGGATGGATGCATGCATGACTAGTGAAACTGTGCACGCATGCTCAGTTGACAATTTGGTACATGTAAAACAAAGTTTTAATATTTTCTATTCAGCAAAGAAAAATGCATAATATTATGGGATTTATATGTATGTTGGTAAATGTTGTCGTCTGATCAGTTTAATTATAGTGTTATCATGATGTTCAATGCGAAGCAACACATTGTGGAAAAAAAAACTTTGTGTGTAATGGTGTCATCATTCTTCTTTTGGTAAATGGGCTAATGGTGCCATCATTTTTTATTTTGGTCATTATATTGCTATCTATGAATTTATGTAATGCTAATTAATCCCATATCTATATCTTAATCAAACTCTTTAAATTGTCTTCAATCCTAATTGACCAAGGTTTATTATATATTGTCTATGACTCTATGATATTCAACACCCTCGCTATACACAAAAAGAAAATTTCCATTCAAATATAAGAGAGGAAATATATTGCAGATCATTTTCCTTAATTAATAGATAACATGCAATCTAATATTTTGGGTCTATTGATCTTCTATTCAATATGGAAATTAAAAAATGTATCTTAAAATTTCCTATTTTCTTGGAACAATTCGCTTAAAGACCTATAAGATATTAATTGCATTGAAGATTAACTCATTTTTTGTGTCAAGACCAGTAGCAGCAAACAGTCATTAATGATTCACTTACATTTTTTCAAGTTTTTATTTGGAATGAGTAAAATAAAATGTATGAAGTGTTATGAATTTAAAAGAATCACCAAATACAATGAATCATTTGAAATTTATGCATTTTTGTATCTATTGATGCAAGATTTTATGTAACCTTAACGTGATAGGAAATTTAATATGTGCTTCAACTAAATTTATTCTTTATATGTGAATTCTTACATCCAAATTGAAGCGTTAATTTTTGTTTTCAAAGTTTTTTTTCCATTCAAGGACAACTAATTCAAATAGTAATGAGAGAGAATAAGAATAGATCATGGTTCAATCTCATCTAAATGCAATTAAAAAGAATTGTATTTTTCTCGAAAATATGAAAATCAACTTTCGTTAGTGTATTTATTGAGAATTTGACGTTTGCCACAGGAAAAAAAACAATGTTGGTGAGACGTAATTGCATGAAGATCAAATAGATGTCCAGTTTCAACCTCCAAACAAAATATTAAAAAGCTCCAGATCACAAGCCAGCTAAGCCAAGCAGAGCCGAGCGAAGCCGAGCTGAGCCGAGTTGCTTGGAGTAATCAACTTGGTGGTGTTACTTGTGAGAGAGGTGTAATATTCAGTTAATGATTGGGTGAAAGGCGTGGGTGTAAAGCTAGAGATCATCCTGCTCGGCGCATCCGACGGCTCATGATTGGCGTGAGAGTGGGGTCCACCTCCTGGGACGGGGGGAGAGGTCCACCTAATTTCTCTATCCAGAAATCGACAGAGAGGGAAAGAGAGAATGAATTCGAATACGACAAAGCAGTGGAGGAGAGACACGTGGGGGATGACATCATCAGCGGCCGCAGAAACGCGAGGTCTGTGAATGATTGGGGTTGGGTGCCACGTTGCGGCCGTTGTTTTGGTGTGTAATAATTGGCTGAAGCAATCTTCGGACTTCTAAAGTGGCAAGTCTGTGTTCAATGTTGATGTTTAGGAACCAAACAAACTCAATTAAACCCCGGACTGAAACTCCTCATAACCGTACGCTATCGTAATTCAATATTGTTAGCCAACCCAAAAACAAAGACTTAAATGGAAGAGTTTTTATAAGAAACAGGCCATTAATGTATATGAAGTTAACATCTTCTATCATATTCATTTTTATTTTATACGTATACAAATACTTTGCATATAATACAATTAATAATAAGTGAAGAAATCAAAATGAAAGGTTTCAAATCCATACCTTCTTGTCTTTCATACTAAATATGTCATATAACTGTTGAATTTCAATATGTTTAGTCGTTAAGAAATAGTACAATAGCGTATATATCAAATTAACAAATTTAATTAAAAACTGAATTTGAACAACATTTAAGTTAAATGTTTATATATGATTTAACAATTGATCATGTATAAGTCCTTACACAATTATACAAAGAGTCTAGGGTTTTACTTTCGAGCAATATTTATTGATGAGTTCCAACTTAAATAAGACCTTTAAAGAAGTGATGATAAACCATATATCAAACTATATACTTAGGGGCCGGGACAACTATCTTGTGCCATATACACAGTACTTACCAAGTTTCCCTAAGAATATTATAATATATAAGTGATAGATGGATAAATATGAGTCACACATTATTGTACAAGTACAACATAATCAAAATATTGTATACATGAGAATATGACCCGCCAAATTAAGTTATCTTTTATGTTTGGATATAAATGGCCCAATATGAATTATATACAATTATATTACCATTTTGCCCCAAAAAGAAAAAGTAAAAAAAAGAAAGAAAAATAGAGGAATAAGTAAGCAAACAAAGAAAATGAATCATGACAAGGGATAGGAGGAGGGTGGTCCAATAGAGAAGCCCCACATCCTTGAGAAAGCTTGAGGCTTCCCTTAGTTGGATAGACGTACATAACTCTTTTTAGTGAAAACGACTAAGCATTCAGTTTCAAATTTGGAGGGGGACGTCGATCTCTTGCAATTTTGCTATACATCACCATATATATATAAGATATGGTAGTCAGATATTTTAATATAAACGTTATTGTGATGATGATCGAATGATCGAATGAAGATATGAATAGGGTCAGTGTCATGGCATTAAGACTCGGCGACCAGTGAACTAAGGTGCTATGATTATTGATCGATCAATGTGGTTTTGTACGTCTCTGAATCAAATTGAGATTGAAATTAATGAATGTTATTTTAATGAAAACAGGCATAGATTGATCAGTTTCAGTCCATTCTATAGAAAAGAAAAAGTTATTACGAAACAAAATAGACAAATGATATTTTATTAATTAAGTCGTAATCTATGCTTAATTAGTTTCTAAGAGTTTCAATATTGTAGCTATTTATTGCAATGAGTGATTTTAAATTCATACATTAATTCGTTCCCTTAATTTGATCTCATACAAATATAAACTTTTGGGTATTGTTAACATTATATTCAAGCAATTCAACTGTATAATAATAGAGCCAAATTAAGTTATGAATATTGTATAAGAACGCGTTCTGGAATGACTGATCAACTTGATGTATGTTCATATGTTAAGTGGCATTATATGAGTAATAGTCAGACTCTAAACTCTAGAGTAGCATTAATTAATTAATTGATATTATTCTTTGCTTAGAGTTATAGTAACCCAGATATACAAATTAAGATATTATGAAGATCGAGGTAATAGATAAAACAATGGAGATGATATATGTTCTGGTCTCGCTCATATTCTACGAAACTGCATGTGATGCATACATCTTTCAAATATTAATTAGTCGAGTTAATGTTTAGTATACGCAAAAAGTTAGCAGGAGGTGCAATGTGTATGGCTTCACATCATATCGTTGCAAGAAATTAATTGAGCTACATTAATTTGTTATAATATAGAATTAGTCAGGCCTCTTTCATTGAGGGATCCCTCATTTAAGGGATTCCATGATATTCTTCCATGGATTTACAGAAAGAGGCAAGGGTAGGCATGATAATATTCATTAATTGATGGTGTTTTTTGTACCTCATATTAAGTCTTTCATAGTACCTCATGTCCTAATAGTATTAATCTAAAGAACAGCAGTATTTTCATGCTCATGCATATTAATTACAGTACCTTCTTGCCAGTGTTAGCATGTCCAACCATGCCGACCCTTCCTGCCCAATTTGACATCTTGACCAGAGCCCTTCTAGCTACAAACCCAACTGACCATTACTGAGACATCGATCAAATCATTGTTGTATGGGAAATCCTTTCGGGACCTCAAACCGTCTTCTCTAATTTTTGAGACCTTTTTCAACAAATTTGATAAATCAGAATCAAATTAATGCGCAATTGAAATTTTTTTTTCATTAATGGTTGTTTAAACCTTGCTGATGATTATGAGAGCCACTCAGATGCAAATGGTAAATGTTTATTTATTATTTTGATCCTAAAAAGGGTGAAACAGGATTAAGATCGACTCCATGACAAAGTCCCTTGCTTCTGCAACCCCAAGTACTCAAATGCACAAAGAGTCCCCTATCTCTATTTCTATGCTCCTATATTTTGCACTAAAATCAAAATCCAAAAGAAATATGGTAACAGGAAGAGTTACTATGCTAAAGACACCGCAATGGGACTCCTTACAATATGGGGTCCATCAGTCCATGTGTACCAACCAAAGACATACTCATCTTTTAAATGCTTGCTAAGCATCCCTGTTCTAGCTTTAACTGTTATTGTGAAGCTCTTCTTCTGGCCAACATGATCAAAGAACAGTAAGCTTGGGGAGGCCTTGACTGAGATTCCCAAAGGTGGTTTGGAGGTGAAGAAGTAAATGCTTTTGCTGTCACCAACATTTGTGACTGTCCTCTTAATGGTGATGGTGTCATTGAGTTTTGAGATTGCAATGGAAGGATAGTTGAGGTTGATTGCTGTAGGTGGCGATGTTGGACACTTGACTTTTGGGTCGAAATTCTTGATTCCTATACTGCAAAAGTATAGAACATAGTCTTTATATGAAGCATCGTACACAAGGCCAGGGTCTGTAGCCTTCGTGGGCCGGAAGTGGCCAGACCCATATGCAAAGGGAGTGGCAGCATTGCCTGATTCATCATTCAATGGCATATCCATGTTGTTTCTTATTCCAGCTGCAATGAAAATCAATTTTAATTAAACTGTGATAATCATAGGCAGTTCTGATCTCTTGTTCCAAATTGGTCATGAAAATCCATGGTCACCTCCTGTTGATGATACATTAATTTTCATGTTCAATGGGCTACTAAGTGATTAGAACTCATCATATAGCACACACAAGCTGTCAATTTTATTGGCACCAAATACTTGGATGCGGGACACTTAATTAAAGGAACTGGTTTGTCTAACAATACAACAAAATGTAAATGTTTTACTACTTACCTGTGGTCATGAGAGCAGATCTTATGGCAGCACTACTCCAAGTAGGGTGGATGGCTTTAAGAAGTGCAGCTGCAGCAGCAACATGAGGGCATGCCATTGAAGTTCCAGAGTCGAAATTATACTGAGCCACTCGCTGATCCATAGACAATTTGGAAGGAGGATCAGCCTCGCTCCATGCTGCCAATATATTCAATCCTGGAGCTGTGATATCTGGCTGCCATGGTGAAGGAAAGAGGGGTTAAGTTTCAAAGCCATTAGATACCTAGACTTACATATAAGTAGATATTAGGGGAAATCGATTGACAATTTGACAATATAACATGTCAAATAACTGACAAGAAAACATTACCTAATTATTAGAATAAGGCCATATATCAATAAAAAAGGAGTCGCTAAATTTACCTTGAGAATGCTAGGTTCAATGACATTTGGGCCTCTACTAGTGAATGCAGCCATGAATGGAGCTGGCTTTGTATGTAACACTGTCCTTGCTGGCATAATTGTTGCTGTTGGATTTTTGGTAGAGTTGATGTATTCAAGAATTCTATTCGCATCACTATAAGGCACTGCAGTGGCAGGAAGAACATGAGGATCACATGCAATTTCATCCCCATTTGATTTACTGTTTCCTAAGATAAAACCAGCACCCCCTGCCCTTTTCACTTCCATGCCTTTTTCAACTCTCATCCCAGTACCTCTCATGCACAACACTATCTTTCCCTTAACCTTGTCAGGTGAAAGAGAGCCTGGAAGGCATTGTCTGCATGCCACACATTGAGTTTTGGTAGTCATTAACTAAAACCATGGTAACTATCAAAGAGATCTCACAAGAAATAGGGATTGAATGATAAGAGAAAATTATTTTACGCTGTCATATTTTTCAGTAGACCAGGGTTAACAACATCAGCAGCATATACTAATGGGTACATCTTATTCTTTTCCAGCTTGCCTGGTGTCACTGTTTGTCCCTGATGTTCATTCAAACGGAAAGAATAATTAACCAAGACACAGAATTAAAGATCAAAAATAAAGTCTTCATGGACTTTTTTTGAACAAGCATTTTAGAATCACCCTTTTGTTCTGTTTCTAAATTATGCTTTCAAAAAGCAGGACAAGAGGTAAAGTTACCAAATTTATTTCTAACAAAGATATTCACATGTGTATTGAAAAGTCCGATAAAAAAGTTTAGTTGACCCTAACACTATTGAACTATTTGCACCCTCTTTATTGAAAAGTCTCTTCAATACATGTTAGTTTCACCAGTATTGGAGAAGCGGTCAACTATGTGCTCAATAAATATACACTGTCTAAGTGGCAAACACTATTAGAAATGTTAACAAAATGCTTTCTAAGTTGCAGTGTTTTACCTTAATTTTGATGCCATTTCCAAGCACAACAGGTGCGACAAATGCTCGGTCGAGGCTGCTTGCACCAACAGTGATGATCCATGGAGCTGGGTTTGATAGAGTACCTGGGGCAGGGCCTGAGTTCCCGGCACTACATGCCACCACAATGTTTTTCTTAGTGGCATGCAATGCTGCAATAGCAATACCATCCTCGGTGTAATTGACAGGTTGAGTAGTCCCAATCGATATGCTCAGCACATCTACACCGTCCGCTATGGCATCATCAATGGCTGCAAACATGTCTTCCTCGAAGCATGTGTTTCCATCAGCCTTGGACACTCCTGGTACCGCCCAGCATGCTTTGTACACCGCAATGCGCGCCAACGGTGCACCTCCTGAGGCAGTGCCTCGGGCAAATCCGCCGATGGCCGAGACATTGGAAACCACTCGACCAGCGACGATTGATGTTGTGTGTGTCCCGTGACCATCCATGTCACGGGGCGATCGAGAATCGTGCTCGAAGGCATTTAGAGGGCCGTAGCTACGCTCAAAACCTTTGAGGTAGTAGCGAGCTCCAATCAGCTTCCTGCAAAAGATAAGCCATCGTGTACAAATTTATAGCAGTGGAGAAATTCTTTTATGGGGTATGTCCTATTCAGGAATTAGTGATAACAGTCACATTAGTTACACTGTTAGAAATAATTGGATCAATGAGTTTTGCTACTGGCCTACAAGTCATATACGTACATGTGTGCACACATTGTTTGGTACTAGTCTATGTCTAACTCTAACTAGGCTCAAATGAGGATATTCTTCATGGGCTTGGGATACATGTAATAGAAAACACGTGAACGCACCACATAATGGGCCTCATTAACTTGAAACCCTCAACTATTCGCTGAAAAGAAAGAAAAATAATTGAGAAGTGTGCATAGGCTATTGATCAGAGGTAAGTCTAATAATTGGAAATTGGGGTCCATTGGTTTTGGGTCATTTTCGAATCCCTTTTATTGGCTAAGAAGACAACAAGAGAGTAGAATATGAATTTGAAAAAAAATAATGGGTATAGACCGAGTCCAGATGCATGGGGTACTGGGCACCAGAATAACGCTAAAAGAGTTCACAAGATGGAAACGAAAAGCAGCCAAAAATAATTAAATTACTTATTTGTTTGATTGAAATGGACAAAGCTACATAGATCATCGATATGCAGGGTCAGAAATACTTTACAATTCAATCATCAATAATCCCAAACAGCTATTATAGCCGTCAATAAAGCAACATGTTGTGTACAGGACAATATATGCAAGCCAATTGGATGCTATCTAAGAGTGTTTTTATTCCATTTAGAATGCTTGTCAACTTGTCCCACAAAATTATGATGCACCAACTCTTCTTGGTACCAAAGGTTTGTCATATTTCATTTACATCCTCCAAAACTAAAATTTCTGCAGAACCAATTTCTGCAGTCAATATATTCATGGAATTTAGACACAAAACCAACTTTGGTTTGGCAATACAAGGTGACTTGTAAATGTTCTGAGGATGTAGATTGGAAGGCATGCAATACATGCCATATTTGAAAGGTTGCTAACTTTATAATGCTTTTTGACCATGACATTAGTAAGTACTACTGGTTACTAATTAATGTGCATGCAAGCAGTTTTCAAATGTTTTTACCCATCTTTTGTCCTCTAGCGGTGGGGTCCAAGGCCTAAGGCCAACATCATTCAGCTTGAATCCCCAAGTCAGAAAACTGGCAGGCAGGAAAAGTGTTTTCCCCAGAGAGAGGGAGGGAGGGAGAGAGAGAGAGAGAGAGAGAGAGAGAGAGAGAGAGAGAGAGAGAGAGAGAGAGGACCATGTCCCCCCATATGAACTAAAATCGTTGAAGTTAATGTGTGTCACACGCATGCATCTTTTAGTATTTCTCTGGCCATCAAACACTGGAATTAAACCACTTCACATGTATTCCCAAACTTTGATTGCCTAAAAGGCTGAGACCAGCACAGTTTACCAAACAACAAAATGGGTACATATATATCAAATAAAGTAGCTAGATATATATATTGAAGGAAACAATTAACTATAAACAAGCTCACCTATTGCAGTGGGATGAATTAAAACCATCTCCAGATTGGCAGATCCCCTTCCATAATTTTGGAATGGGTCCCATTCCTTCATCGCTGAAGCTCTTTGATTCTGGCCAAACACCTGATATCACAAAACCAACCACATCATCACATGCATTCAATCATACCCGTTCACACACACATATATGATACAGAAATGTTGTAGGAATGGGTTCACATGTGCTACAGTCATTGGACAGAACATATATGAAAGTTGTTTATATCACTAAATTAGTAAAATTGGTGTGTTATTATATAGTTACCACTATCCAGGAGGCCAACTATGATGTCCTTGCCAAATCTGGCTTTGGATAAGAAGTCTCCTCCCATTTTGTGGTTTATCCAATGTTCATCTTCCTCTTCCGCTATGCCTACAAACTCCCATGACCTTGTGGTGTGCATAGAGTACTTTCTTGGATGGCTTGGCCACACTGATACAACTTCTTCCAATTCTGCAGTCACCATTAATTCTCTGCAGTATTAGAGACAGAGAAGAAGAAGAAGAAGAGTTTTTAATTAAGCAAAGCCTGAATGTGATGATGGGTTAATAGGGTAATTACCAGATAACTTGGAAGCTTCATCTGAGGTGAGCACTGCTGCAAAGCCATTGATGCTGTGCTTGTAACTGTAAAGCAGAGAAGCTCTGGCTTCATCCTCTGTCTCTTTCACAGAGAACAAATATGAGTGATGGGTGTCTTCAATTTCATGCAGTGCTTTTTCTCCACTGTGTTCTCCAAAGTATACTATGTACACCTGTGGAACATATAGGCGTCATTTATAAAATGATACATAAAATGAAACAGAATTTAAAAGATATTCATAGCCAGAAGAATATCAACCTGGTCTGCACATGAGGCTAAGAGGGGAAACAAAAGGAGGGAGATGCTGATGAAAAATGTCTTCATTGGTGTTGATGATGATTATAGTGCATATACAATCTTGAACTGATGATCATATATATAATCTATTGGGGGTGCTTATGTAAAAGTTTAGAGAATCTAAATCAAATTCTTATCTCAATGTATCAAAACGGTCCCTCATTTGTAGAGTAGGGACCTAAATACATGGTGTGATTGGTGCCTTTGTGGTATCTGTGAGAAAATGATACGTTTCCTAGTGGCACTCGACAACTGCGGAATTTTACTTTATACTGGACTCATTGACTAGTTTTTCCTTCTTCTTTTTTTTGTTGACTTCGAATCTTTTAATAAGGATGTAACGTACTCATCTCTCTCTCAATGTTTTTTTTGGCCGGTATCTCCCTCTCAAGTCGCACCGTTAAACAAAAGAAAATAACAAATATTAACCACATAGATAATTTTCTTGGCCAAAAAAAACAACCACATAGATAATTAGTAAACATAAAGGGAAAACAAAAACAAGTTTTTTTGTTTATCAAACTATCTGAATCAATAAAAACAAATCTTTCTAGTTTCAATAACTTTAACATAATCGAATCCGTTTACAAGTTTTCGTTACAAGTATGGCAACCACTTTTTTGTTTTAAAGTTTTTCTTTGAGATTCTCTTTTTCTATAAGAATATATAAATCTTTTGTTGTTATTTTTGTCACATTTTGATTCTCTAGCACAAAAATTTGTGATTGTAAATTTGAATGGTCTGATGTTTTTGTTTGTGTAAAGTTGATTATTCAATCCAGGTGAAATTAAATTAGAGTGAAGTGAAAAGGCTATTTAAGCATCCATGTGGGAAACAATAAGGTCAGGAAAAGAATAAAGCCAAGTGAGTCGAAGACTGTAAACTGCACCGGCCCCATTTTAGGCAAGATATCCTCCACTCGGTGAGCTTCACTTCACCTAGTAGAATATGAATTTATGAATATTATGGAAGAAAATAAATTAATTCATGGAGGAGATTAATGGGTCCCGCAAAAGAAGGATCTGATCTCCCTCCCCCAAAACCAACTTCCAACGGACCCCACATAAGAGTTAATCCTTAACTTAACCTTAACATTATTCGGAAAAAAAAAANGAAAAAAAAAAAAAAAACCATCCCCACCTCCTCATCGTTCTAAAGAAAGAAAAGTTGTTTTAATCACAGACGTAATGGTGATCGGTGATACATTTTCTTGTGCTAGATTACGTGATTAAAGAGATATCTAACAAGAGCTAATAGGGCTTTATATATGTTGTTTTATTTGCAAGAGTTATGCAAAATACTATCCATCTTCTTCATTGATATTCTCATTATGGACTGTAAATTTATGATCGGAATAATTAATTTTTAAGATTTAATTGTAAAGATTATTCTTATAAAAAATCAACCAAATTAAAAGTCATTTGGTTATGTAATTGTAATAAAATAAATAAACGATTTTTGTAACAATTGAATTTACCGTTAGTTTATTTAATAACGATTATATTATCAAATTATTTTTCGATTTAATTTATTTTTTACAGAGATGATCTTTATATAATTATCTAAAAGATGAAACGATTTCGATCATAAAAATATATTATGAGATTGAAAAAGGTGGATATCATTTTTTTTTAATATATAAATAAATTGTGAATTCAAAAATTTTGTTAGAATTCTATTTCATGGGTTATGTATACGGGTCGAAAGCACATATTAAGGTCCACGGGCTAACCACCCGAGTATAAAGAAAAGAAAACAGTGGTGAATCATTTGATGGACAAAACGACATAAGAGTAAAACACCTGCAATTACGGAACTTTAATATTCTTTTTTGTATAATGTGGACATTTATTAACCGTTCATTAATCATTATGTCCATATCCATGAGTAGCTTTCACGATATTTAAGTGGAAATCAAGTGGGGATACTTGGAATAAGTTCTTTCATGTCTTGTTCAAATAAATAGCATTTCAAGTGGGATGTTTAGGGTTTAGGACTTAGAGTTTAGGGCTTAAGTCATCCCCACGCTTAGGTCTATATACAATTGTGGGCTTAAAAGGACCACCAATTTAGGTCACAAAATGTGTCTACTTCTAATACTCATTGACCCATGCTTTGCTTACTAGCATGTCCATCACATTGCCAATTACAAACTAACTACTCTCCCATGCCTTGCCAGTGGACTTTGGCAGCCCTTCCTCATACCATTCCAGTATTATACAAGCACATTCCTACAAGATATTCACTTTAGTCAATTTTTTTAGTTTTTTAATAAAAAAATCGAACCCTTAACTTGTCCTCATTCGAAATAATTAAACCACAAATTTTATAATTTTGTGACTAACAGAAGCCCTCTTGAATATGGTTCAAAGGGATCAAGAAATTAGGTTGAAACCAAAACCCCATCTAATATTATATCACAAGGATTGATTGATTGTTAAAGTAGTATTGTTCCTCACATCTGACATCACTACTACTAGTGATCCCTTGCATCACGTTTCTTCTTGCCACCACTCAATTTGCCTTTAATCTTTTTCTCCAAGTTTCGATCATATGTAGCTTTTGATTTCACTATTTTTGGCCCCTCCCCTATATATCTATCAATCTATGTATAAGTATATGAAAGATTGTCAAAATTTGCATGCATGAGTCCATTTCAAGAATTTCAAATGGTGGGCTGCTCCAGTCAACTATGGGATTCCGTGGTCCTTATACCAGAATTTGGCTCACTGCTTTAATCACTTGGTTACTTGGCTCACACCTCAGTGATTTATACAATGGAAAAAACTAATGTAATCAACAATAAGCATATATAGTTGCAAAATTTGGATTAACAAGATGAGACCTATACCAATTCTTTCTTTGTTTTCTTTCTTCCTTTGGACTTGTTCAAATTTAATGAAGAATATTATGTGCAATTGTTTGTTTTGTCCTAGCTACAGAACAGAAACCAATCTAGCAAGTCGAATCTGAATTGTATGTACTTGTGAAAGAAATGTTGCAACCAATGTCACAGCAGTAGCATGATATCCAGATCTCAATGCTTGAGCAGCATTTGAATTAGGCTTAGATAATAAAGTTCACGAGGAACCAACTTGAGCCAGCTGTTTTAAGAGAGTAACAATGTCGTTTGATGATCCAAGGAGATATCGTGCACTTGATCGCTTTCGTCCAACAGCACAAGAGAAGTAATTGTCACCCTTGAGGTCAAGCACAGAAGAACCCTCATGGAGAGACATTCTATCACGTATTAGTGCTGACCTCCAGGAATTCCCAATTCCATGACTATTAGCTCTCTTTTCTATAGTTGACATGGACCGTTGTTTCTTAAGGCGAGATGACTTTGAGCTACTTCTACTTGTTGAAATCTTTGGCACAGATGTCATCACAGGATTCGGTATTGTAGGTCTAGGTATAGGTGGTGCCTCGGGAGGAAGCTCCGGTTCAAAAAATGTGTAGACATCTTCATCCTATGTGCATGATTTCATATACCCATCATCAAGCTCAAGAGTCAAGGACTACAACATGTATTTCTGTGTGTGTGTGATAATAATGAACTGATCAACGTCAGAAATATGCATATTGAGCTAAAATATGCAGAATTGCTTCCTAATATCATAGCTTTTGGAGCAAAGAATAAAATCCACCCTGCTAATTACTGCATGCGCTCTACGAGTGTTAACAAGCTACTTCTGAAGTTATAACTTTTGCAGTAGGAATGCAAATGTTCAAAAGCTGCACCTTGAAAGATTATGTGGCTTAGGTTAATAATTCAACGAGAAACAAACCTTTGGCAGAAAGTGCCCAATACAAAGGACATAATCAATTGGTGCCTTCATGCCTTTGTTATGAACTATTTCTCCTAAGATACGATCAATAGCTGCACCCTGCAAATACATGGAAACAGAAAAGAGAAAAATAAACAGGACAAGTAGGTTACTACAATAGATCCAAAATCTGACAAGGGCATGTACCTTTGTAACACCAACTGCTCGGACCTCCACAGATCGACCACCTTGGACGACATCAACAGATGCATTCGAGATTGGGCCTGTCCACAAATGCTGCAGCAGATCCCTTGCTTGGAGTCTTCCAAACTCAACATCTAATATTATAGACATAGTTTGACAAAAGATGAAATTAATATATAATTCCAAACGAAAAGACTATAATAAGAAGAAAGACGGTGACTTTTATTTTCTGGTACCTGCATACTTGTAGTTCCATACAAGTGAAGTTTCACGAAGCTCAAAATGGGACCGGGGTGTTCTCTCCGTAAAATACTCAAAAACATGCTGCAATCATGAAAATAAGTCAGAAAGTTCATGTATAAATTAATTCATCCAGAAGATAATGAATTGTCATATAAATGCTATATGAACCTTTACGCTATCAACCCAATCCATATTTAAATTTTCTGGCATTGTTGTCATCCATTCTCCCATTGTAAGACGTAAGAACATCCCATTTTCTGCTGCCAACCACATGTTGTATTCACCGAAGTTCTGTAGATGAAGTTGTTAGTCTAAAACCACAACATGCAAGGGGCAAGAAATAAAGCATTACTGAAGAAAGGGTACATTGTCCAAGACGCTTCTGTCACTTCCACTGAGGACTACAATCGTTGTCTTTGAATCATCACACAGCTTTTTCAAGGGTTCCTTGAGATCTGGGTGCAATTTAAGTTCCATTTCTCTAATTTGACCACCCCTTCTCCCAAGGGCATCCTTTGGTTCAGTTAAGGTGGCATTGAATCCCTGTAATGGAAAAACAGGTAACAATGAAGATGATGAAGATCATTCTAAAGTATATGTTTTTCTATATTAAATTAGGGCCTAAAAACCCCTTCCTCCAGCATTTCAAATCTTAAATTGCTATGGCCATTTTAAATTAGAGTTTCATAGGCCTAGAGTAGGAAACCGAAAAGATTCTCGTACAGATAGAATGCTAAGTGAATAAAACAAGATAGAATGCTAAGTATGCTCCAAGAACGATCATGCACTAAAAAGTCTGAAGTATATACATATTCATATGCCATGAAAATCATACTTACATTCCAATCGCTAAAATTCAACTGCTATTGGTTGAAAAGAACATACAGAGCATACCAGTATAAGCAATCGGTTATTGGATTGCGAATAATGATCAACTGCTACTTTGATTGGAAGTAAAGGAGGAACTTGTCTTGTCCGTAGTTGAGCTTCGACAATAGTATCATTGAGTTCACTACATAAAAGAAAAATTCACAACTAAGCATGAAATGTTGTGAGATAGCAGAACAACTCTTTTTGAATTAGACATTTAAAAAGCCATTCCTGATACAACATTTGAAGCAATACCAAGTCAGTGGATCCATTTAAGCATCAACACTATAACTGATCAATACAAACAAAGAATTGCCAATATTTGTTTTTGACAAAGCACTTATTTTGTATCATTTCCTGTAATAGTCTAATAGAGAGTAACTTGATTTTGCATAGTCTTGTTATTTTAAAAAGTCATTGGCATCAGTTATTTTATGTACTAAAATAATGCTAAAAATCATCGAAAACTATGCGTTACATTGTTTCTCCTTTACCTATCTCCAAGTTCCTCTTCTACTAAAACTTTAATTGGGGACTAATAAAAGTTAATGGCACAATCTAATATAAAAATAGTTTCGTACAAGTGAATAAGACCTTAGAATACAAATATGTGCCTCATCTATGACCCATGCATTTCCTAAATCATATAGAAGGCGACAAATACTACTTAATATGAAACAGCAACAGTGCACACTTGTTCACTAGAGGTTAAACTTGGAAAGAAGCATTGTGCAGGCATGAACAATGAGCTTTTATATGCAAATACAAGAACATGGGTCATGGTACAAACTATAATATTTTACAGCACCATGATACGATCAACACCTTACAAAGGTTGCAGCCCACTCTTGAGATGTGTGAGATGTTACATGCATGAAGTTATGCTGGTGACGCTTTTCTCTTTCATCAGCTGGCATATTCAAAGCGTAACCTATGGAAGCAGCAACTTCTGTGACATTCCATGGGTTCACTAATATAGCCCCAGCACCAAGAGACTGTGCTGCACCTGCAAACTAGATATGAACAGAATAATTAGAACAGAAATTGAAACTTAATGATTATGAACAGAATGGTTAGAGATAGTGGTAACAGCTAGATATAATAATTTTATATCCATACTATTAGAAGATTTTATTCTGTTGCATTTAAAGAGAAGCCAACACACCATGTTTTTCCTTCTTAAATTTTCCATCAAATCATTCTCCTAATCACACAATACCTAAAGGTTAAAGCAATTTATACCAATTCAACTCCACAGTGTTGGTTGACTACTTCCAAATCTTCCAGAACTTTACAGAAACTTAGAAAACATTCCGGTAGTAAAAGTACCAAGAAATAGCTATCCAAGAGATATCAAGCACTAAGGTTCTTCCTCATGCTTCTAACAATGGAACGTCCAATAAGGTAATACTTCTACAAACCCCTGAAACAAGACTTGATCTTTATATCTCTCATCATATTATTTTCAAAACATTTAAGGGTTGCATTTACCTAGTTTCTGTACGATTGGAGCAGTCTAGTTTTTAATGGAAGCAGCAATAGGGATCTCTCTCTCTCTGTGAAAGCTCATTTTTTTCCTTTTGTTTCATTTAGAACGATGAAATATAACAGCACTAGGATATATTGCAATATCCCTATGCAGGACCAAACCCAAATCTAGAGTTTGATTTTCCTTTTTGTAAGTCACAGCCAAATATACATCATTGTGAAATGAAAATTATATAGAAATAAAACTAAACTCAGTAGCTGATAGAAACTAATGCCTTCCTATCACTTTAATGCCAACAATTTTTTTCTTGCAGCAATTTGCATCATTAGATGAAGAAATATCAAATTTAATTAATCAACTGAATCATGGGATGTTTAGTTACCTCACTTAGAATGAGAACCCCTTTCTTGGAAGCTTGGCAAGCAACAAACTCATAGCTCACAAGATTCATTCCATCTCTTAAAGATGTAACAAGTGCTACATCTGAAAATTATATTTGTAGTTAAACAAATAAAAAAGATATTTAACTATGCATACCTCGATTAGACATAGTCACATAGCTTCTTATACAACAACAAAAAGAGCAAAGGAACAAAAACAAAATACTTGATCGGACAGATTTTCCTATTGAATGCTAGCCTCTTGCATCATAGTTATAAAGTTCTTAAATGCTTAAATAAAATGCATAATGCATGTTAAAGCATGACAATCTGAAATTTGGATACAGAAAAACATGAAATTATTATTATTTTTTCAAAATGGGGAAGACAAGAGAAAGAGTGTCTTGTACGGAAATGTGGAGGCCCGGTTGTTTAATCTACATCATCCATGGCCTGGGCCCACCAATCGGAGCCAGGAGCACAGTCCTACATGGACCAAACGTTTAGATTGACAGTGTCCACTTCAACCGGCCCTCTCCATTTCAAAGTCAGAGCAAGAAGAACATGCATGTGGTGCATCCATTTTGTGGGGAACTACTATAATTATCCAACCATCAGTAATATAATACTGTAAGTCTGTAATAGACTCGAATCAACAATTTTGACATATAATGTTTATCTTGACAACTAAATGTTCTCTTAGACCAATATGAGCATGTAATGCATTTTTCTATTTGTTGGCTTTCACTGCCAATAAAAATACAAAATATCTCATTTCCTTTCAACACCTCAGCCATCTCATATTGGGGTTTCTAAATGTTATCTAATGGTTTTATCAAAAGTGAAAATACTTGAGACAATTTATCAATCATAAAAGACAACAATGATTAATGTTCTGAGTGTTATGGCACAAAAATGAGTACCAGTAACAGCATATAGTGCACATAATGCGTGAAAGTCAAGAGATCGATCCTGTAAATAAAGAAGAAGATGCTTTAGAAGTCTTCCACTAAATTTCAGAAAATGAAAACAAACAATTTAGACAATTTTATAACCAAATCACATACAGTCAATAAACAGTATCTTTTGTTCAGTTCTACACATACTATTGTGAAATAGTATTTACAGATAAAAAAACAGAAGTCAGCAAGATAAAGACAAACCAGATGATGTATTGGAACAGCAGTAAGAGTTCCAAATCTCCCATTAATGCGTCCAACAATCTCATGAACCTGGCTTGTGAGCTTTTGATCTATGAGTGGAACCACAAAATATAAACATATATCAGATTCTTCAAGCTGATATTAGATTTTGAGGTAAAAAATGAATTTTAATGATAGGGATATCAAAGTAAGGATTTCTTCAGTTCACAATTTTGGCAATTGAAAAACACACAATCATAGATTAGTTACATAGAAATCCTTGCATTCTTTGAGATGCATCAACCATCCAACTTCTTTGATAAGCAAGTAGTACAATAGAATAGAAGAAAGATGGAATACCACTAATGAATAAACTACCAAATTTAGGTTACAAATATATTGAGAAGAAACATACACTCAGGAACATCTGTTCTTGTTGGTACAGCAATTTGCAGCAAGACTACTTTATCACGCCAGTCCGGATTTTCTTCAAGAAATTTTTCAAATGCCAAAATCTTTTGAGGAATTCCCTTAATCATATCGAGACGATCAACACCCAACATTACCTGCCCATAGATGACTGGAAACTTTGAGTTTTTGAGAATGAAATAAATCCATAAAATTAAGCTAAAGGCCATGGACTATAAATTGAAAACATTGACAGAGAACAAATTCATTTGGTCATGTGCTGAACCATGAGCATATAAAATGATCACCCAATTATCAAACACTGAAAGTAACAACATCTACAGAGGTCAAGGAAGACAAGATTTTCAGGATTGGAGACACACCGCCTGATTTTAACACAAGAAATTATTAAGAAGATGAAGAATAATTCAGTAATGAGAAAGTGGGGGAGAGAGAGAGAGAGAGAGAGAGAGAATTTCATAGTATCCAATTGAACTTGTAACTGGCCTATTTGTTATCAGAAGTACAATTTTCTTGCTTAGAAGAATACAAAGGATGTCCAATAAAATCACTGATAATTTGACATAAGATAGATTATAAGCTAATTTGCAATTATGTCTAACACCAGCACGTTAAGATGCATTGAGAAGAGTAGTAGAGTGCACAATAGGTGTGCTTCATGACTGTGCCTTAATGAAACATAGGATTTTTTATGTACTGGCATTGGATGCACCTCAATTTAAATTGTGCACTCTAATTTTACTGAAAAATATAATCAGATCTTACCTTTCTGCCAGCAAATCTTTCTTTCAATTCTTTCATGTGATCCTGGACTTGAGGGAGTTCTAGAGCTCGAATGAATCGGTCTGAGTCTATCCCAATTGGAAACTATAGTTTTGGGGGGCGGGTGTAGAGAAAGGAAAAGGAAGATCAAGTGGGCACCATGAAGATGAATCAAGTGATGAACTTTAAATAAAGAAAAATTTATACATACAGCAGCGACACGAGTCAGCCTTCCTTGATCTTCTACTCCTTCAGGTGTACCCTCTAAACCAAGAATACGGGTGCAAGCACTAACAAAATGCCTTGCATAATCATATGTATGGAAACTGGAAATTGAATAATCCGCACATCAAAACATGCATGGACTTGAGAAACAACATCAGATGATAGCTAAAATAATGTATTTCACAACAGAATACTGACAACATTATAGTTTAATGAGAGCGTAATCTGTTCATAAGCAGAAAATAACAGGGCTGATTAAAATTTATCCACTGTGTGAATCAAGAGCTACTGTATTTTCGGGATTAAAGTAGATAAAATCAGGATTTCTGACAAGAAATAATCACTTCAGCCAGAGTCCACAACAGATAATGCCTTCACTTCCATTAACTGTGAACTCTTAGAAAGGGTA
Organism: Purshia tridentata; assembly: GCA_003254885.1. Taxonomy (NCBI): domain Eukaryota; kingdom Viridiplantae; phylum Streptophyta; class Magnoliopsida; order Rosales; family Rosaceae; genus Purshia; species Purshia tridentata. The sequence goes on along the minus strand of QANT01002131.1, from coordinate 81,125 downwards.
AGGTAGAATGTTCATAAGTTGCAGGTTGCATACAAGCACCTTGAGAGACTTTTATAACACTTTTACCACCAAGCCTTGAACATATTTCCAAAATCAAAACAGGAAAATCTGGACAACTTTTGATATAGAACCTTAAACTGTCATATGAATACCTATTAAACTATGAGATACTATGCAGCATAAATAATTATGAAATATGAAAAACATTTTAAAATACTTTACCCAACCAAATCAGCAGCAAGAACAGATCTCAATAGTTCTGATCGAGATGGCAGTGTCCTATGTATTTCTGAGGAAGGAAAAGGTGTGTGCAGAAACCAACCAACTTTCATTTTGTTGTTATATTCTTTCAGACATTTAGGAAGGAACATTAGGTGGTAATCATGGCACCAAACAACATCTCCATCCTCATAGTGTTGGTGTACAACATCAGCAAACATTTGGTTTGCCTTCTTATATGCATCAAACTGAGATTGGAAACTGCGAGTTGTTGCAAGGCGGTCTTCTTGTGGAAGTCCAAGGTAATGGAAAAGAGGCCACAAGATGTTGTTACAGTAACCATTGTAATATTGATGAACAATTTCTTCGTCAAGAAACACTGGGATGCACCTCTGCAATAAATAATGTAAGGTTTTTCTTCTTTTGTGCATAATCAAACAGCTAGTGTGTGTCTGTGTTTTGAGGTATGGGAGAAGAGGAAGGGGTGAGACAGAACCATTATCAAGATTTAAGAGAATAGATGGCCATCTTATGGGCTTAAGTTCTGTCAAAATTTAAAGACAAGACCAAGAGTTTTGAACCTTTTCGGCTAAAGCTTTGGTCAGTGCTTTTTGTCCAATACTATCAGGTACATTTACACCAGCCCAGCCAATCCATCTGGCATCAAACTCCTTCACGCCTTCAAGAAAATAACCAGGCTTAATTGACCCTTTGAATATGGAAATATTGAACAGATGCATTACAGAAATGGAGGAAAGACAGATAGTGTAAACAATATCTGTAACCTAACATAAACGTTATGTGAGTACCCAAAAAAAGGCCATTAAAATACAAAAACAGGATGCACTGAAAACAAAACGGATAAAACAAGAGGAGTATAATTTACCTAACAGTGCACTGACTAGTCCTCCTACACTTATCTCAAGCTGCCATGAGTCCTCACCCTTCCTAACTGCGGAGACAGGTAACCTGTTGGCCACCACCAATAAACGTTGTTTAAAGGGCCGTCCATCTTGCCATTCAAATCCATCAACAAAATCTCTTGTTGCTGAAACCCCTTCCGGAAAATCTTCCTCACTAGATAGACCTAAATTTTCAATCTCAGTCAAAAATATATCATTCCCTAAGAGGTCTGCCTGTCTATTTCCATCTTCATTCGAATGCAAAGCACGGTTTGATCTCCTTAGCTCTCTTTCCCTTAGAAGCCTTTCCAATCTACTTCTGGGTGTGGAAGGATTGCAGTTGTTATACTTATTTCCTGGCATATGCTTGTCCTGCAGGAAAGGCTGCAATTTTCAAATTGCTATAGTCATTCCTACAATATGCCTCTAATTCATCTTGTACATGAGTTCTCATACTACAAACTTTTCTAGCAGAATATTCATACTCAAATTGTTACAACATATTTGTTAACTGTGCAAGTCTCACAAACAAATTATATGCAAGTTGAGCACAAACAGTTAGTTATGCTTCTCCTACATTAGGTTGTTTTGACCTCAATTTCTATATCCAACCCCTCATCTTAATTACTGAAATTGATCAAAGTGCTTGTGATATCTTTGTTTGATTGTCAAATCAGCTTAAAATAATCTTTAATTTAGCAGCAGGAGGATACTGCAGTAATTCAGATACTGTAAAGAAATTGCAGAGGTAAAAAGACTCTTGATCCAAGCAAAAGCATTAACAAGAAGATCATTGTTATGCTAAATTTAAGAGGAATACTCACTAAAGTATAAAAACAATACCCATAATTAAATGTCATTTAGAAAAAGAAGAAAAAGAGAACCCATGATCAAGTTCAGGTCGCATGTCCCGACAAAAATAAAAATATAAAGAAACTCAAATACGTGAAAATGCAGAATCAAATACACAATGGTGCATATAATAATAAACAAGGCCTGAATCATAAGAACCAAAAACTATTGGATTTATAAGAGAAACCCATTATAGAAGGAGTCTGACCGGATAGTTATGCAGAATGCAGATCTCTGTTAGATAGTCCGGGACTCTCACATTCAAGATGCGAAATGTAAACAGTGGTGGTGACTCTCGTGACCTGACCCAACCTGCTTTTGTTGTGGAGAGAAGATAGAAGCGTTTTAAAAAAAGCGGAGGGGAGGAGTTGGAGTGGCCAAATGGATACGTGGGGGAAAGTTGGCCAACCGATATTTTGGGGGGCTGTGGTCACCAAAGATGCAGAAAAATCTCACACAAACAGATTGTGATGATGATGATCGAAGATAGATGGATTTTATATGAAAAGATTATCCATATATAGAAGACTAGTCACCCAAATAAAATGAATGAAAGTGGCACTGGCAGAGCCATAAGGCATTGCTCTTTTGTTTTGCCCATGCAGATACGCCAACACATATTACATTAAAAAACAATTGGCTACTCTGCTCGGCAGCCAACTAATTATGTATTTATGTATGATGTATCTGCTTAAGCTGCACATTAAGACCCCACCACCATCAACATTGCACATTATCTTTTATCATTTAGTTGGAGTTTCCTTTTCGCCTAAGGCGAATAAGACTCAAACTTTTCTCTACTACTACAACTAGAAGTCTGTGTTATTATATTATTAGTGTTAATAACATCACATTACTAACTTACGATTATGTTATAAATTCACTTAAATTATAAAATATATAAATTATAAAACTCTTAAAGATCGTACACATATTATAATTTGAATAGATTTCTAATACTTGTTCACGTAAATGTAATGTCGACAAAATGTGAAATAATGAATTAAAATAAGTTTAATGTCTGATTTCTTTCTATATAATAGAAAAAATTGTAATATCTTTTATCTCGATTAAATAAATGATTTTATAGAAATCGGAAAGAGACTGATAAAAATGCTTCAAAAAATATTTGTTAAGGAAGTGTGATTTCCAAACAAATATTAGTGGGAGGTTCGTATCTAGGCTATTATTTGGAAAATTTATGTAAGATTAGTTTACTACATTTTTAATAAAAACTTAAATTAAAAATCTTGAGGACATTAATCATAATGATTGGAATGGAATGGTAGTGGAAAAGATATTCCTTTTTAAGGATTTGAATTTGGTCCACCAGATTTAATCCAGGAAAAAAAAAAAATAAGAATTTAGTCCACCAGGGTGTCATTTTGGCTTCTAGTTTAGGATTATTCCCAATTCGAATCATAAAATTCAACCACATGTTGTCTTTGAAACTGTGAGGCTTTTAGCAATGACATAGATTTCTTTGTTTGCAAGTTTTTGACTTATTATTATACCATATACTTGAGGACAATTCCATTCATAAATTTAGTAGTAAAATGCATGACATATAAGTAAATTACCTATATATATCATATATTAATTGTTGGATTTTCATTTACTAATGTAAAATATAATAAGTGTTTCACTAAGAAATATTAACCAATAAATTAAGAATAATCTAATAAATTATTAAGATTTAATTTATGAATTGCCCTTTTTTCTTTTATATGAGATTTCAAAAAATAATTATGGATGAAGGAGAAAATAGATGTATAAACTTCATGATTTCATCAACAAGGCATAAAATATTAGAATTTAAACTCTTTTTTTTGTTTTGGCCTAAGAATCACTCATCAGTTGACTGAATTCTTTCACCGTTGACGTGATTTAGGCAGCAATTTCATGACTTGCACGTGTGAAAGTGAAAGACAGCAATATCTTAGTCATAGGTCATTATCACCCACTTTTCAACCCAATATCTTAATTAATGTTGGAAAGCCTAGCCACAGCCATAAGCTAAGCCTATAATGACAAATATATTCTTTTTGTTTTATTATACAAACGAAAGCTACATTAAAATACTAAATTACTAATTGTTATTAGGGTGCTTGAGTTGCCAAATTCTATGATTATTTCACGAGCAAGATTAATCTATAGACTCGATAAAGCAAATTCGAGTAATTAGACATAAAACATTAATTTGTCAATTTCTGCCATAGTTACTTTTTATGTTACCAAATTAGTTAAGACTCAAATTATATTTTAGTATCAAACAACTAATAAACTTAATATAAAAGACCTTAACTTAATAAGTTGGTGTAAATGATAGTTTCCAAATTTTTTTTTTTACAGATACATTGATTTTCCTAAATGGGTTGGCTTTTAGCTCAATTTACTTGTCTAATTGTCTTTTAGACCAACAATTTTAATTATCGAACTGTATAATTTAACGAATTTTAAAAATATATCGAAAGAAATGTCATTGTTGAAGTTAAAACTTAAAGTGTAGGGCTTTTAAATTATATGAACTCCACAACGAGAACTCCATTTTTATAGTTCAATTTGATGAGTGAAAATAAAACGAAGAGAAAGGAAAGGAAAGAAGCTCCATCCATTATGGGCTTGATACATGAGGTCTATCCTCCACATATGGATATGGACCACAATATAATATCAAACTTCAAAATCCAAAATAGCTCATTAGCAATCAAATCAATCCCCTTCTCCAATAGATTTGTATAATCACAACGATACGTCTAGAAGCAACCGTCAACCACAAAGTCATTTAATTTCGAAAAGTTTTATTTATTCAATTATTTTCCAGAGCCCAATCCAAACAAGCCCAATATCGTAAGTCCTTTTGTTTTGGGGTCCTCTCCAGCCCACAAATGGCCCCTTCGAGTTAGTTAATTGTATTTGGGCCGTCCCCACCGCCATAAGTGGGACCCACCAGCCTTTCTTCGTTACCAAGCTCCTCGTTCTATTTCTATTTTCTAATCAACCGTTGGTCGGACCCTTCCCAAACTCCAGCAGGCAATGGCCAAAACGACACCGTGGCGCCCAACCGTTCTCTTCGTCGCCCTCCTCCTCCTGACCACAGCACCGCCCTCCCAATCCCTCTCCTACACCCACTACAGAAACGTCTTCTCCCTCGCCCACTCGCTCATGACCCGAGTGGCCAACCTCCGAGCGGCGCGCGGCGACTATTCGGGTTCCGAGCGGGCCAGGGCCATCGCGGCCAAGATGGGCTTCTCGAAGTTTATGTGGTCGGCGTTCTGGGACTACCTCAAGAACTACGCATGGAGCGGGTTGCCCTATTCGGAGCTGTACGGCGCCGCATCGGAAGCGAACGAGCTGCTGAGTTATCTGGGTGAATTGAGTCGGAAGCAATCGGAGAGTGAGAGAGCGGCATGGGTTGGGCGGAATTACGAAAATGTCCTGAGGGCATCTAATTCATTGCTTCGTAGGCTCCTCAAAGTGTTCTCCCAGTCGGTACGCACCGTTTCGGTTGTAGTTGTTTAATAAAGAAAGATTATTGGATATAATTAATTAATTAGTTAATTAAGTTTTGACAGGGAACGTTGAGAGGAGTGGTGGAGACGGTGCAAAGAGAGGTGGTGGAGGGGGAGCTATTAAGGGACTGTCTTGAATTGGGCACCACTGATTTCAAAGGTTTGCTTCAAATTCTCAAAGATTTGGGATTACAATACAATTCCAAACACTCAGATCTATGATATTACACATTTAGAGTCAAATGTAAAATGACGTCATTTCAGCCATTTATGTTGTATGCATTTGCTGTTATTAATCATTTGAGTAATAAACAATGGTTGTCAATCAAAGCCTGGACACAGCTTTTCTGAAAATGTAGGTTTGCTAGTTTGCGAGGATTGGGTAGTAGACCCACCACCCTGGTCGTAGACTCATGCACGCTCATAAATGGGTCATGTGGTGGGTGATGAAATTGAAGACAAAAGTATTTAGAATAGTAATAGCTATTCCATATTTCTATGTATATGGCTAGTTACCACCTCACCTAACCAACTTAAATTCTCTCACTCTCTCTTGGTTTGTAGGTATCAGTGAATCACTACTCCTAAAATCACGTGCTTAGTCAATGCCTTACTTTCTCATCTCATCTTATCCATTCTTATTAGTTATTAGATTGGCCCACAATTCCATTTCATATGTCTCACACGGGCTTCGGTGCTGTTCAAATAATTCACGCTCAATGCTTCATATTAAATGCTTTACAAGCAAAGTATAAAATCACTATTTGTGGATCATCTGATTGATAGAATTGAAACTTACTCGTGTGAGACTCACGTGGATAGCCCAAATAGTAATACCCTTTGTTTTTCTTTTATGATTTTTTGGGTTTAAAAATATAAATAAAGGACCAAATCAGGGCCGACCCGTTAAAAATTGGACCCTTCTCTTTACTTGTATTAAAAAAAAAAACCTGACTGTTAAGTTCATGCTTTGATAAAGTAAATTCTATAGCTCAACCCCATCATTATAAAGAATGCATAAAAAAGTATGAAGCGAGTTTTATAGTTGGAGAGCATCATCAATGAACGGTCAAATTATAAGAGTATAGGGCCTATAGGTCGGAGACCCTCATCAATGAACAAAACCCATTACATCCATAAGTCTCAATCATGAAGCAATTTCAAGTTCAACTTAAAAAAAAAAATTACAATAATCACGAATTAGTAATATAAATAATCGTGTGAAATTATATTCGCCGTATATTACAAAAAGAAAAAAAAAATATAGACGTTTTTGAGTTCCTTGCGGGTGCACCCATGCCACCTGCTCAGCAGCGGCCGTGGGATCAAAGAGATTGACGGAGAAAAAACGATTTCATTTTGGCCCTTTTCTATCACTTTTGACTTTAAAAGGGTTGACTGGGCACCCTTTCAAGTTGACTAGAAAAAAGGTGTCGATATGTGCATCTTTTTCTACTACGGTTTGCTTAATTTTGGCATCAATTTTACTTCTTTTGGTGTTAGGTTTTGCCAGTACATAGTGTTTGGCGTAGACCGTGCAGCTGGGTTTGCTTCTTCACATGAAATAGTAGACAATATTGGAAGCCACCGACATATTGGCTAATGACAACTTAGCACTTAGCAGAAACACCAAATTTTCTCACCAAATTCAAATTGCATTTCATTTTTCTTCTCAATCATGCATGCAAATTGCAAAAATGGGTGTGATCATTTCATCCTTACTCAGTATGCAAAGACTTGGCCCCAAACATTAAATTTGGCCACCCTCCACATTAAATGGCATGTGGGGTTGGGGCATTTTCTTTCTTTTCTACAACATGTTCTTGCTAGGCAGCTCCTTTACAAATTACATATCATTAATTAATTATGCTACTGTCTTAAATCACAGAATCTCAGCCCTTAATGTCATCTTTCACCATGACCCTTTTTCAATATCATAATATTGTTATAGCTTTTTCTCACTATGGAAAGAAAGATAGCTAGTATGAGAGGACCACATAGTACTTGAGAAGGTTAACAGGGCACTCTGCAGAGCAAACTCATGGTCACCAGGTACATTACAAAACTAGACAATAATAATTAGGAACAACCTTTATTTAAAAATAGTAATCCATCACATTATGAATAATTAAGCTCCATTTACACAGATTCAGAGCATGGAAATGCCAATGATCAATGCTACACTTGGGTAATTGAGTTGTTCATTAGTAGTACCAACATGCCCAAGATGCATATTAAATACGCAAGTAATTAATTAACACAACACTTTGATCAAATGCAGTACTATTTGGAGGTATTGGAATGCTGAAACCTTCAAGAAATGCAGAGCGCAGAGAGAGAGAGAGAGAGAGAGAGAGGTGTCAGAGCCAGACTTTGCCATACAGTCTCTCACATTATATCCGCGTGTAATTAATGCTTCCAACCAACTCCCTCAACTGTAAAAGCTATGCCATCCATTGACATTGCTTTGCTGGATCACTTCCCTACTATATATACTCATCAACCTTGCTTTAAAGTTCTTCACAGGCTCTCTCTCTCTCTCTCTTTGTCTCACACACACACACACCAGCACTCATTCCTTGATAGCTTCACCAAACATACCTTTCCTTGTTTAGTTGATTCTAGCTAGCTGTTTGATCATTTTGATTCTTTCCTGCTAGCTTTTAGCACTTTTTATAACTAGTGATTGGGTCAATGATGGGAATGGTGAAGAGAATGTGGGTGGTGTGTGTGGTGGTTCTGGTGTTGAACTTGTGGTGTAATGGGGCTAAAGCTGCACCACAAGTGCCTTGCTACTTCATATTTGGGGATTCTTTGGTTGATAATGGCAATAATAACCAGCTTCAGTCCTTGGCCAGAGCTGATTACCTGCCTTATGGGATTGACTTTGGTGGACCTACTGGAAGGTTTTCCAATGGAAAAACTACCGTTGATGTTGTTGGTGAGCTCCTCTCTCTCTCTCTCTCCCTCTCTCCCACGCACACAAATATTGGAGGTCACATATATATCATAATCTACTGCTAATCTGGTGGGATATGTAGCAGATCACGTGTATTTGGCATGCATAATCTGCTGTTGCTACAATCACCTTCTACATAAATCTCTAGTTTATTAGTTCCGTCATGCATCTAATCATGCTCTAGAAAGTTGAAAGGTTTTGGTAACAAAGATTTTGAAATTAAAATATCTTCTCGATCTATAAACTTGGATTTTGGTTCACATGCAGCCTTTAATACTCAGGATATGGTTATTCATTTAAGGGCCCATTTGTTTTTTTAGTCATTTTATTTTGAGTCATTAAGGTACTACCATCTTATTCAAACTTTTGAAAAAATAATAATAATAATAATAATGGTTCTTATCAACCAATCTGTATTCATCATTTATGGCATAAAGATTGAATTTATTTCTCTGAGCCATCCATCTGTTGCTTTCCAAAATCGCAAAAATCCAATAAATTACATGGTCATATAATTCAAAGAAAAAAGTTGCATGAATAAAAAGCAAATGAGAGGAATTTACCATTTTACCACTTACCAAGAGTACTGTAAAATTAAGCATAACATGTGGTGATGATGAAATTAATTGACATGTGCAGCTGAGCTTTTGGGTTTTGATGATTACATTCCACCCTATGTATCTGCCAGAGGCCAAGACATACTCAAAGGAGTGAACTTTGCATCTGCAGCTGCTGGAATTAGAGAGGAAACTGGGCGCCAACTGGTGATTAATTACATTAAGTTTTTCATGTCTCGCATTAAATCAGTACTAATACATATTATGCACGCATGCATGTGTCATGCATGATATACATACATATATATAATCATCATGCATGTGTTGTAGGGAGGTCGGATTAGCTTTAGTGGGCAGGTAAAGAATTACCAAAACACAGTGTCCCTAGTGGTGGACATACTAGGCGATGAGGACTCAGCAGCAAATTACCTGAGCAAATGCATTTACTCAATTGGGTTAGGCAGCAACGATTACCTTAACAACTATTTTATGCCTCAATTTTACGACACCGGCAACCGATTTACCCCGGATCAATATGCCGATTCTCTTATCCATGATTACAGTCAACAACTAAGGGTGAGTCTTCTCCCCTAAAATTCATTTTTTTGTTTTAACTTTTTCTGATGCAATAAAATATATGGATTGATATTAATTTCGGTAGTATTCTCTTATCGGATAGTCTAGTATTTTTTAGTAAGAGAAGTTAGGCAATAATTAATACTGCATTAAAAAGATGTCAGCTAGGTGTCTATGAATCTTAGCTCAAGTAACATGAATGTGGTTAGTTGGTTAGGTGAATGGTAGATTCTAGGTTAGGTTTCTCTTGTAACTATGATAATTAATGATGAGCCCAAGATGAAAATGAACCCTAGGTTCCAATGTAAACCAGGCCTCTCTTTTTTATGTGTAGTTCTATTTATGTATAAACCAGGTACTATATATATATATATGTATGTATTGCGTATTTGTGTGTGTATAAGAAGATTATGAATTTTTGCTTGTAGATTGTTTAACTTTCTCCAAAGGAATTAGAGTTTAATTAATGATTAATGGTTTGTGTTGTATATGTATAGATTTTATACAATTATGGAGCAAGGAAGTTTGTGTTGTTTGGAATTGGTCAAGTCGGTTGCAGTCCCAGTGAGTTGGCGCAAAATAGCCCAGATGGTTCATCTTGCGTAGAAAAAATTAACTCTGCAAACCAAATTTTCAATAGCAAGCTCAAGGCAGTTACCAATGAGTTGAACACTAATCTCCCAGATGCCAGATTTATCTTCATCGACTCTTATGCCATTTTCCAGGACATAATAAGCAGCCCTGCACAATATGGTAAATACATTAATTACATGGCCAAATTACAAAAATCCCCCGTTATATACCTCACATTCAATTCGTTTATTTTGTGACACTTCTATTCTACCCTATGTGGTTTTCTTCTTCAGTCGATTATGTGATCAATTAATTGATGAAGCCTGTAAAATGGATAATTTCTCACCATAGGTGGGACAGAGAAGTCTTAGGTCATGAATAGAATTCTCTGTCAGTTTCAATTTTCTAAGCTCTCAACCCTCCAACTTTGGGAAATCACTTTAGGGTTAAAGAGGTCTACTCCTCTTTTACTGAGTCAATTTGGAGGGGGAAACCATATTTTAGGCTTCATCAATTATTGGCCAAGTGGTCACTTTTCAGTCAGTATCAACATAATCAACTAAAGGAGGAAACCAAGGCACAAGTGCCAAATACATGAACCTCATCTCATGTAATTTATAGGTAAAACTACTGAGGGGTTCATGAAATTTGATATAAAATTTTATGTTTGACTGGTAGGAAATAAAGTACATACACATATGTAACATGGTTGGCACATGCTTGTGTTGTGTATTTCAGGATTTAGAGTTACAAACGCAGGGTGCTGTGGGGTAGGGAGGAACAATGGGCAAATTACATGTCTGCCCCTCCAAACTCCATGCCAGAATAGGAATGAGTATCTGTTTTGGGATGCATTTCATCCAACTGAGGCTGGGAATGCAGTTGTAGCAAGAAGAGCCTACAATGCTGTTCGTGCATCTGATGCTTACCCTGTTGATATTCGCCGCCTAGCCCTCCTCTAAATTAAACTATATACTTGCCTACTGCCTACTGCCTACTGCCTACTGCCTACTATATTATATCTTGCATATTCTCTTATCATGGTCATTGTTGCAATTGCAGTCATCATGTGTTTGGTTTTTAGAATACAAATTTATCATCTCCTTTTTGGGGTTTTCTCTGTACTGGGAAAGGTTTGTACTGGGAAAGGTTTGATTAATTAATACGAAATGAGTTTGTTGGTTTAGAAAAAGAAGAATAAACTCTATGTGATATGCTTGGACCAGTGCTCAATTATATCACAGGGTCATCAATTCATCATTTAAAATGCATGGTATCATTGTGACAATTCGTATCGGATCTTCCAGCTAACAGTACGTTAACACATGCTTGGATGTTTCCATGGTCAATTATTGACATCACATCATTGTGGAATTCATACAAATTATAGTAATAAAAGTTTTCATTCAAAATTAGGTGAGATTCATGTGAGATTATATTTTAGTGTGCTGAAAAACTGGACCTATTTTGTTATCAAATTAGAATAGTGTAAAATAAAAAGGGATTGGACGTACATGAGTACAGCAATATACCGAATCAGAAAAACGGACCAAATTCTGATGGATAGAAAAGATGGGACAAATACAGTAAGACAAAATCTGCTGAGAAAATCTTATATATAGATCTGCATGAAAATGGTCGGTGATCATTGAAATATTCTCGGAATTTCTTGCTCTATATATGGTCAGCAGTTGATCGTTTTTGTATATAAATATAAGACATAAAATAACTACTAAAATATATATTCTCCACTATTGAATTCTCCGCTCGGGAATTTCTCGTTTTATATTGAGTTTATAGTGAGCGGGTGATCATTTATTTATATATATATATATATATAATTACTACTAAAATATATATTCCCCACCATTATATTATATAACAATACAAACAATGTACTAACTCTATAAACAAAATATATACTTTTTTGTAGTAGAATTTTATTTATAGCCCAATTAAGTCCGGGCCCATGGCTGAATTGGAGAGCCGGGCCCAGCAACTCACCTTAAGCTGTATACAACTATAAACAAACTATATAAACAGTGCTTTTTGGCTCTATAATGTATGCGTGAAAGCTATGGAATAGTGTGGATAGTAGCAGATTGAGAGTGTGTCCAAAATATATAATAGCCAAAGAGCAATAAATTGAAGTTGCTAGTTCATCGCTAAGCTATGCGACATCTGGTTCTAACATTTCTGGGAACATGAGACGAATCATAATAATTGTTTGTTCGACCTTCTATATACATTAGGTTATTTTTTGTTGTAGTTTCAATAAGTCTCATAGATCTTGCATTATAATTGGAAACAATTATATCTTATATGCAGAATAAGATAAAATGTGAAAAGGCTGTAATATTTGCCTGCAATTCTGCCAAGATAAGTAGGTTATATATGCATATATGCATGATTGATGATTCAATTATTACATTTTTAACTTTTTAGTTCTGCCTGCAGCCTGTTGACCATACACCTACACACACCGACAAGTGATATTAGCTAGAGATCTTAGATTTAAACCTCTATTTAATATAAATAAAAAAGTTAGTTCAGTAAAAATCTTCTCAATAATGTATGGGATGTATATGTAACCTATATACCATTTAGTCCTTGTATGAAAAGAAAAATGTGTAAATGGTCTTTAATTATATATAAGGAGATGAACAAAATGCATGCCATCATATATAAACTTGATTCATATTGCCAAGAACAATACAATCTTGATTATCTTCAAATTAATGCATAGAGATTACAGAGTGTACACTAGATATACATATTGTTTCATCTTTCTGATTTACAGGTCACCATGAGAATCAACCAATCCACATGTTAAATTGGATGAAGAACTTGCTGTCCACTTCTTTTCAAGGACATGTGATCATATTTTGGTATGAAAGAGGACAAAGTTCGAAGTCTTGGAGAAATGTGAAAATTATTTCTTTTGTTTTCTTCCTAAAACTTTTCACATTGACTGGTACTCTCTCTTGGAGCTACTTTATTAGTTTGTCAAGAACAACTACTTTGCAGATTATTGCTGCCACAAACACACCAAGGCTGTTACTTTTCTTTTTCACCAAAACGCATATGAAAAGAGTGTGTTTGCCTATGTACACTTGCTCTATAAATAGCCACCCTTGCTTTCATTTCTGCTGCAAGTTTCTTTAATGGCTATAAATTAAATGCCTTTCTTGGCTCATAATTCTTTTACATTCCTCAATCTTGATTCTATGTTATAAATAAAACTATTTGTATTCTAAATTGGGTTTCCTGTTTTCTCTGTCTTGGCTCTCTATGGCTTGTTGTGGGATGAAACTATTCGTGGTGGTGGTGATTGCTCTGTCTTGGGTATTGAACATGCAAGATTCTTCTGTTCATGCAAAGCCACAAGTGCCCTGTTTTTTCATCTTTGGTGACTCACTGGCTGATAATGGCAACAACAACTTGCTTCCCACATTGGCCAAAGTCAATTACAAGCCATATGGAATTGACTTCCCTAGTGGCCCAACAGGAAGGTTCACCAATGGTCGAACCACAGTTGATGCACTTGGTATCCGCACCTCTTCTTAATTGACCTCCAATTTGTTATTTGGTCTTGCTTCAATATGATAATTAATCATTGTTATGGGATATGGGTTTATAGGGCTATCTTCTTTTCTTTAGTTGTCATTGAATCATACATTGTGGTTTATATTTTCTTCACTTCTCCTCCTCCATTTTGGGCTAATTGAACATTTTCTCAATGCAGCTGAACTTATGGGGTTTGACAAATACATTCCACCATTTGCTTTTGCCAATGGCTCTGACATACTCCAAGGTGTGAATTATGCATCTGGCGCTGCAGGAATTCGAAAAGAAAGTGGGAAGCAATTGGTACCTAATCACTTAACTTTTGCTTTTGGCACTTAGAAAAATGCTAGAAACAGTCATCCACGCCCAAATGGGTGACTGCCAGCCGTTGATACATCTGTGTTCCTCCCCCACATGCATCTATGGTTGAAAATCATCCCACGTGCGACTGTTCTAAGCCATCACCATGTGTCCAATTGAATAAAGTTAAAGTTCTTTTGCAGGGAGCAGTTATTAGCATGGATAGGCAGTTGAAGAACCACAAGATTACAGTCTCGCGCATTGTTGGCATACTTGGGGACAAAAGGTCAGCCAAAAAGCACCTGAACAAGTGCTTATATACATCTGTAATGGGCAACAATGACTACATCAACAATTACTTCCTGCCTCAGTTCTATAACACCAGTAGCAGATATACCACTGAGGAATATGCTGAAGTTCTTATTAAGCAATATTCAAGGCAACTGCTGGTTAGTGATTAACACATTGCTTTATCAAATTTCATTGAGACTTGATCAAACAACAATTAAAAGAATTGACTATTTGTTCGATATTATCTAGAGGTTGCACAAGTATGGAGCAAGAAAGGTGGCCTTGGCTGGATTGGGACTAATAGGCTGCACCCCAAATGCAATTTCTACTTATGGCACAAATGGGTCTATATGCGTTGATAAATTGAACAATGCAGTCCAACTTTTTAACCAAAAGCTTGTGTCACTTGTGGATGAGCTCAACAGCAACCTAACTGATTCAAAATTCATCTATATCAACAGCTATGAAATGGGTTCAGGGGACCCTACATCTGTTGGTACCTACATATATACTTTTGCTCTGCCTTTGATTTTGCTATTTGTGGTATCTCAATTGATCATATTAGAATTCTTTGGTTTTATTACGGAAGTGTAAAAGTGAATAACTTTTTTTTCTTTTTTGGGTTCATTTCAGGTTTCAAGGTTTTGGATGTTGGGTGTTGTCCAGTTGATGAATATGGTCAATGTGCTCCTTCCCAAACTCCATGTCAGAATAGGACTGAGTATGTGTTTTGGGACGCATTCCATCCCACAGAGGCCTTCAATCTAATCACTGCAAGCAGAATATACAGTGCTTACGACCCTGCAGACACTTATCCAATGGATGTTAGTCACCTAGTTCAGCTTCAAATGAACCCTCTACTCACCAAGCTCTAGCTACCTAGAACTAGAAGCCATGCAAATCAATCAGGCATTGCATTTATAGCTTGATTGTTGCATTATCATATGCACTTGGTTGGATTAATAACAATGAGGCCTTCTACTATGGTAAAGTCATTTTTTGATAGCCAAATGCCATTTTGGGTGTGTAAATGGTATTTTTTGGGTATCAGTTTCACTATAGTATTGATACTCATATTTGGGTATTATAATTTTAAATCTAATTAAATTATGCCTAATATTAATTAAGTATTGAAAAAAGTTATATCATTAATTATATTTTAAGAAGATCTTTAATTTAAGGTCAATATTGAATATATTTGACTATTTTATTTGTTTATCCAAATTAAAATTTCTCTATATTATTACCTAAAAATGATAAATATAACATTATTTATTTATTTTCTAATGGGTACACATAAAAAACACATAAAGAAAATCAAATACAAACAACTAAAGTTTTTAAAGTTTTTTAAGTATTCAAATATGTGGGCCCAAGCTATTTGGGTATCACTTTTTCTTATCATCAAATTTGGGTTTCAATATGACAATCAATTCAAAATGATTATCATAATTTCTATAAATAGCCACCCTTGCTTTCATTTTCTGCTTCAAGTTTCTTTAATGGCTAAAAATTAAATGCCTTTCTTGGCTCATAATTCTTTTATATTCCTCAATCTTGATTCTTTGCTATAACTAAAACTATTTGTATTCTAAATTGGGTTTCCTGGTTTCTCTGCATTGGCTCTCTATGGCTTGTTGTGGGATGAAACTATTGGTGATGGTGATTGCTCTGTCATGGGTATTGAACATGCAAGATTCTTCTGTTCATGCAAAGCCACAAGTGCCCTGTTTTTTCATTTTTGGTGACTCATTGGTTGACAATGGCAACAACAACTTGCTTCGCACATTGGCCAAAGTCAATTACAAGCCATATGGAATTGATTTCTCTAATGGCCCAACAGGAAGGTTCTCCAATGGTCGAAC
The DNA here is from genome assembly GCA_003254885.1 of Purshia tridentata. Classification (NCBI taxonomy): domain Eukaryota; kingdom Viridiplantae; phylum Streptophyta; class Magnoliopsida; order Rosales; family Rosaceae; genus Purshia; species Purshia tridentata. The sequence continues at coordinate 64,952 of QANT01002131.1, read as the reverse complement.
CACAGTTGATGTACTTGGTATCCGCACCTCTTCTTAATTCACCTCCAGTTTGTTTTTTTTTTTTTTTGACCAACACCTCCATTTTGTTATTTGCTCATAAATCATTGTTATGGGATCGATATATATGGGTTTGTAGGCCAGCTATATATCTTCTTGTCTTTAGTTGTCATTGAATTACATTAATTGTACTAGCTATACAATATGGCTCTCCATTTGCATTCAACAAATTAATGCTTCAGCCACCCTATATATACGTACATACCATAGCATGTGAATTTAGAAGGCATGCAGAAAATGTGGCTAATTAGAACCTATATACCTTTACAGCTGAACTTTTGGGTTTTGAGAATCCCATCCCACCATATGCTACTACGAGGGGTCCGGACATTGTTAAAGGTCTGAATTATGCATCCGGCTCAGCAGGAATTCGATCGGAAACTGCCGACGATCTGGTAATTAACATGACTTCGATCTATATACAAATTTATTTAACTGTTATCCATATATAGCATGCAGATACTAATTACAATATATTAACATGTTAATTAATTTTGCTTGCACTTTGCAGGGTGCTCATGTCAGCTTAGATATGCAGTTACAGAATCACCAAGACACAGTTTTGCGCATTGTTTCTATACTTGGAAATAATCAATCAGCTGTGCAGCATTTAAACAAGTGCTTGTATTCTGTAGGAATGGGTAGCAATGACTACCTTAACAATTACTTCAACCCTCAGTTTTATCCCACCAGTCGCAGATACACCCCTGAACAATATGCTACAGTTCTTATTGAACAATATTCTCACCAAATAATGGTATTTAATTAGCTAGTAACTAAGTTAATTTCCATGTCTTCTAAGACTTGAAAAATAAAATTAATTTTATCTAAATTAAAATGATTATTTGTGATATCATTTTATTTTTATAGACTTTGTACAAGCATGGAGCAAGGAAGGTGGCCTTGATTGGACTGGGACTCATAGGCTGCACTCCGTATGCAATTTCGAAATTTGGCACCAACGGGTCTGCTTGCGTGAACCCGATGAACAGTGCGGTCCAACTTTTTAACCAAAAGCTTAAATCTCTGGTGGATCAGCTTAACACCAATCTCACCGATGCCAAATTCATCTATGTTAATGCTTTTGGAATGGGATCAGGAGATCCTGCATCTGCTGGTAGGCACATACATATATATTCTTTTTATGTGAAACATACAGTTATATATCATGAGACTCACTTGCATATATGTTAGAAATATACATACATATTGTCATATATGATGGACTCCTACAAATTTTTTTTACCAACTTTAGAAAATATATATGAAACTTGAAAGTGACATTATTAATTAATTTACATGTTTTGTTGATTAATTTTAGGATTTAAGGTGGCTAACGTTGGGTGCTGTCCAGTGGATAAAATTGGTCAATGTGTTAACTTGGGGACTCCGTGCGGGAATAGGAGTGAGTATGTGTTTTGGGACTCATTCCATCCTACTGAGGCCTTGAATCAAATCACTGCAAGAAGAACATACACTGCTTTTGACCCCTCCGACACTTATCCCATGGATATTAGTCACCTGGTTCAGCTGTCAATTAAAGCCTAGATATATATATATATATATTTATCATGGAGCTCTAGAAGCTAGCCAATAAGCAAATAAATTTCATGTGGAAATCTTCCCCTACCGTAATTCCTTGGTTAATTTCACAACAAGTCCTCAAATAAAAGGGGCTGCAATGACTACATTTTCAGTTGAATATATGAATTGGGAACTTTATTGTTAATTTGATTGATTCTGACCCTAAAAACATGCATATATTGTTTATTATGAATTACAATATTGGCTTACAAATCAGAAACGCATATAGACAATCAGTCTACACACTTTAATATCAAACCAATATTATAGATGATTCAATCACATGAAAGATGAGGAACGACTTGTTAGTGGGTATCTCTCACACAGAAATGTCAGTACATTGCTGCAGCATGCAATAAAGATACAGATACCACACAAGATCAAATCCCCTTCCAGTACTTGTACTTATAGTACAAATTAAGCTACTACATTATGGAGAGAGTAGTACGTACTAATTAAGATCTTCAACAAAGCCAAGTTGATTTTGGCAATTCCTACTACTTGACAAATTAAGTACGCGTGTAGCTATCATCATCATCATCAACCGGTGTCATATTACATACCCTCAAATCAACTGCGCAGTAATAGAAAAGAAAAATGTTAAATTAAACAATTAATTAATGTGATTAATGCATGAATTGGGATGTACATGTACTTACACTAATTGAAGGGCCATTTGCTGGTCTTGGCGTGAGTACTGGTGATGAGTGGGTTGTAAAGCATTGACTTGAAAATAGTTGCGAGAGTCGAATGGCTGGGATTGCATGATCTCGTAGTTTCCAGTACTTCCTGCTCCTCCTGCCTGCATCACATTTATGTTGTGCTCGTTCCTCTCATTCTCAGCTATCTATATATCCCATCCACAAGTCCCTATGAATCACCACTAGGTACATATATATATAGTACTACGTATACTTGCACAAACACAAACACAAAATACACAAAAAAAAAAACACACACACACACACATATTTAAGCTAGAGAGAGATCGACCTTTGCTCGGAGGAGCTGGTTATTGTTATGCAAGTCAATTTCCTGCAATATTTAGTGCACAATTTAATTAATATTAGTGGAAACCAAGTAACATTAGGTTAACTATTAGAACATAACATATATTAATAATGATCTCAACAGTGTCTGAACGTGTATATATAGAACTGATCTTGTTAGTCAACTTAATTAGAAGAAACAAAAACCATATATTATGAGAAGTGCACCATATGTGTAGGGGAAAGTCTTGGGAACCTAAGAGATCAAGGTTTTTGTTTGTTAAAAATCAAGAGAAAAATTTAAGATAAACTGAAATTTTTAAGGATAAGCCAGAAATTAATAAACTTTATATAAGCAGATCATGAGCAAGAGTCTAAGAGGAGTACCCTTTTCTGCATGTACTCAATTTCAGCAAACAAGAGCTCATTCTGATGAGAGAGAATTCAAAATTAGAAAGAAAGAAATAGAAGGAAAAAAAATAAAAATAGAGGAAAACTTGTCACTGGCTTTACATGCAAAAGATAGCAAATTCAGGAATTGGCTGTTCAAATTGGATAAATCCAACATAAACAATCAACTGTTTTTGATGGAAGAGATACCTTCTTGGATCTGACTCTGCTAATCCCTTTCTCTAGTTTACTCTCAATGTTCTTGAGGTCCTTGACAGACAAGGTGCTCAAAGCCTCACCCATATAATGCCTGCAGGAAACAACAACATCGTCAAACAACAGGCAGTATACGTACGCTGCCAAGCCATGAAATTCTAGGATCATATATATAGGAAGGAATATTGATCCATCACTTAACGCTTACTTGTTTGAGTTCTGCAAATTCCCGATCTGTGCACGCAGTTTGGCAGCTTCTTGCTGGTAGTACTGAGATTCATATCCATTAAAGCAATAAGTTTATAACATCTCATGATTGAGAACGATTAAAATTCATAGAATGGGACCTTTAATTCATATTCTTGCATATTGATTGATTATATACAAAATAGTACATATAGAGAGAGGAAAATTTTCATTTATAGAATGTATACAGTTAGTATAAATCTTATTAATTATGACTGATCTAGATATCAATTAATGAATTACAAGTGATGAAGAATAAACCTCGACACATTTTCTTTTCTTTTTTTGGTAAAAACTTTGACACATTTTCTATTACTGTTTAGTATATCAATGAAAGGCAGAGACTAGAAAAAGCTGATCTCATGCACTTTTAGTCCAAATTAATTTTTTATTTTTCTATCAAATATATATATACCCGGCCATTAGGGCAAGTTATAGCTTGAAGTATACCTGAACACTAGCTTCAGAAACGGATCCAGTATTTGAAGAATCAGCGCATGCCTTCTTGTACCTCTCAATTGTTGCTTTAACACTATGCAATCATAGTATTGATCAAATAAGACACTATATGTAGGGTGCATTAAACTTTGGGGAGGATCTAATTAATTAACGCGAAACTTAAAAATAATATTAATGGATAACGCTTCTAATTACCATATAAGAATGTCATGTATATTGATACCTATGCCTATTGACCCTTCCCAATAGGATTGATGACATGATAGTCTTAATGTATGTATGAAAGTTACAATTAAATATCCTTTTCTTGTAATTTATTTTTTATGCAAATTAAAGTACGTACCAAGATTACAGCAACTAATAACTTTCCTGGGTTTTCGCTTAAATACACAATATTTTGAGTTACTTCTGAAAATGATTTGGAAATCTTGTAATGTACTATCAACATAAAGAAAAAAGTTAAAAAAAAGAAGAAGGAATATATGTACTAATCTGGCAGGTGGGAAGTGTTGAAATATTCAACCTATGTAAGGTGGAGACTGGAGAGGCTTAATATCTACACATATTTACTAATATTGTATAACTGTATATATACACATATGAAAGGTCCATCTTTTTAGGGATCGGAAGTTCTAAGAGGCAATTTATTATACGTAAGTACTGAAGTATTCAACCCAAAAACTTAAAAAAATTATTAGGTAGATTTTTTCAAAAATAAAAATAAAGTTATTATGTAGACGAGAGGTTAATTCAAAAATATATATAACTAATATTCAACATTTAGCCTAATCAATGTGAGAGTACTGAATAAGTACACCTACTCAAACTAATGCATGTACAAATTCCCCATATGCTTAAGCTAGGCTGAATATCATTGCTTAATTAAGCTAGTCATATATATGTGTGTGTGTGTATACAATATGTTCCACACTCAAAATAGAACTTGAAAATATCTGTTCCAAATCCTGGTAGTAAGCCCTTCCGAAATGAGATAAAAGACAAATCCACAAAATAAAGGGAGGGAAATAATAGTAATACTCTTTGATAGATATCAATCATTATGTTATATATAATTTTATAAAAAATCGTATAGGATCGATGAACTTTAATTGGAAAATAAAAGGAATGCTAATTCACTTTTTGTTTCACATTTACAGTCGAAGAAATTAGCATAGAAAAATGCAAAAAAAAAGTGGCAGGAGATTCTTTTTTTGTTATATAAGAGCGGATTGAACTATGGATCTATTGTAATCTTAACCTATTATCATATATTTACTTTCACCATCAAAAGTTTAGAGAGAGATTCTAGTATATATATATAACTTCTTTCTGTTTGGTATTTTAATGATCTGAATTGTTCTATATTTTTTAAGTCTACATATATTCAAAGTTAAACATTTCATTTGTCCAAAATATTTTAGAGCAATAGTTTCTCGGTATTATAAATACTCTAAAAAAATTATGATAGTTTGAAATGAGGTAGAGAGAATAAATTTTAGCCCCCAAAAAAAAAAAAAAGAATAGAATTTATCACCTAATAAAAGCTTTACCACAAGGAAAAGCTACCTACAGCAAAGGATTACTTCTATGTCTGGAAAATCTCATCAAAATTTCAAGCAGAAGATTTGTTTGAATGCACTTCACCACTACTTCCTTCCTAAGGAGAGAACTATATATATGGAACTAATTATAATGAGCAAAATACTAATAAAAACTTTTGCCAAAAGTATCTAGGGAAAATGTAACGGTGAAACTTCATGAACATAGTGGGAGCCTATGCATGGTAGGTGTGATGTATAGGAGTCTTAAAAATTAAAATAAATGAACAGTATTGTATCAAAACCATAAGATATATATATATATACCCCAACATTTTCTATTGCCATAAGTAGTAATCTTCCTCGGGGAAAAATAAAAAAGTAGTAATCTTCCTTAATTTAGGTAAATGATATATTATACCTTTTTTTTTTCAAATTTGAAAATTTTGGCCTCACCTTTTAACGATTATTAGTAATTGGCTTAAGATATTTCTCAACTGATTAGCATTTTGTGGAAATATAATTTATAATATTTTCAGTTACCTATCAACTAATTATCAGGACCCAATTAAAGACTTAGGCTCTCTTGTCATCTCATCATACTTGAAATTAATCACTATAATTTATTCATAGTGTATTGAACATTTGGGTTATTTAGACAAACTTTTGACCCAGCAACCAAATAGCGAGAGAGAGAGAGAGAGAGAGAGAGAGAAGACCTAAATGATTCTTTGATCGAGATTATCCAAAAAATGTATGAATGGCCTGTGGTAAAAATGAAGACTGAAATTGGAGATTAAAAATTGAATTTATGGATTTGAAATTAAACAAAGCATGACATGCATGCTTTTTAAATACTTTATATCGGGTACAAACTAAACCCCCATATTCCTAGTTACAAACGTTATTATATATGATGAGCTAATGCCACTGGTTAATTAAGCTAGCTCAGATAATGATTAACATCAAAATTTGGCCATTACTGCCCGTCAAATCTACTAAGTACTAACTCTCTTAGTTAAATATCTCAGTTCCTTGACAATTGATACAGAAAAAAAAAAAAAAATCATTTTTTTATTAACTAAAACAAAAGCTCAGTCTTCAGAGTTGTCTGAGTTAGACCCAACCAGTCAGCCTCTAGTGAGGGACGGATGTGATACAAAATCACATCATTATAATATAAAATTGAAAATATATTATTATGTAAATAAAGACAATAAAAAGACTCACACCTTTTTATGTACTGATACCTTAAAATCCTCGAGCTTGTGATTGGCTGCCCTGTGCCACGGCGGCACAGCTCCCCAACATGATTGGTTCAACTATATTAAAGCCATGGTCTCACCCACACCATTGCACAAAGGATAATGACCCGAAGATTACCCTATTACCCACCTCGAATAATCCCCAAACATTTTAGAAACTTGGTTTTTTTTTTTTTAATGCACTGAAAGTAAATATATCATATAAAAGTTGGTCTTTTCTTCTGAGACACTGAAGCCTAATGCTCAGAACTCTCCCATTGGCTCGCAGTTGTCGTACGACGTTGTCTCTGTCTCACTGCTCTCGTTTCTATCTCTTCTCACACTAAAAACTTGCATAAATATATCTATGCAAGATCTTGAGCAAATGCAAAGGCCGTTCTTATAATGCCAACAGTAGAACTGTGACATAATATTGATGACCCAGTTCATCAATCTCTTTGATGATTAAGCTTCAGGGACCATTTTGTAAAACAAGTTATATTATAAAAAGAATTTTACTCTATATATGAGAGAAAACAAATTGCCCAGATTGAAATTTAGGGTTCAAGAACTGAGAAAAAGGAAAGAGAGCAACCCAACTGTAGGAATCATGACACAAACCCTTTTGTCAGAAAGTCGAGAACCGAAAAATCGTGTGTGACGTGACCAAAGATTCTATTAACCAAGAGAAAAAAATACCACAACCGAACCCTAACCAGATCCACACCCATGACCCACTTCCAAGGAATGGTTTAAAATTAAGAAAAAAAGAAAGATTTCAACACTGGGTACGAAAAAACTTCTCTTTTACTTGATTTAAGGGTTACCCACTAAAGATCTTGGTCAAATTGATTACCTTTAGGTAGTTGCTAAGGAACCCTAATTTGGTTTACTTTTTTCCTGTGTGGAATGTCCCACGTGATGAAAGTGAGATTTGGGAAATTTGTGGTTATGGGGAACCCTAATCTGGGTATGGATAGTTGGGGCCTGATTTAGTTGTTATTGGCTGCATAGGGGGGGTTCTTACATGATTCAAGGAAAATCCATTTGGCTGTTTAGAAAGTTTGAAACCCTAAATGTGTGTTCTTTTTTCATACAATTTTTTTTAAAATCAATTGAAATTGTACTTTTACTTTTCCTGATGTCTAACTGACGTGCTATTAAGGAAGTGTCAAGGAGATGGGGATTGGGCTAATGGGGACTTGACAGCTTGTGTGTTGTAGGCCTTCTTAGGCTTCATAGATGACATAGAGTCATGCAGTGAGAGAGAGAGAGAGAGAGAGAGAGAGAGAGAGAGATTAACAATAGAGGGAGGTAAGGAGCTGATCTCAGAGAACCTGAATACATTCCCAAACCACTACTTGTTGCCAATTACATCCATGATATGCTTCTTTTTCTATCTATTACACCAGATCTATGCTTCTACCAAACCAAGAGCTAAGAAAATGATCATAAACAGAAAAGCAAAAAAAATCCCATTAAAAAAAAAAGCACATAGAAGGAAAAAAACAAAAGAGAGAAAGGAAAGACAAGTGAATGTTAGACAGAGAGAGAGAAATAGAAGTACTCATCCCATCTCTCAACTGAACCATAACAATGATTATGTTTTCATGCTTAAATCCACCCAAAGATCTGTTGAAGAAGGAAAAACAAAATCTTGACACCAGACGCTAATTGATTTTTTAAAACCAAAAATTTGGTCTCAAATTTTGCAATTTAAAGAACAAAAAGTACTAAAATTTTTGTAGAACAAAAATTAACGAAAAGAAAACTTGGACTGAAAGAAATGGTAAGAGAATCAAGAGACTAATTAAGAAGAAGAAGAAGGAGGAAGCATAGAAGCAATTAATTAATTAGTTGATTGATTGATACCTGTTGTTGGCATACTCATAGAGGCGGCCACGGTTAGAGAAGACTATGAGAGCAACCTCAGCATCACACAGTACAGAGAGCTCATAGGCCTTCTTGAGCAGGCCATTGCGCCTCTTGCAGAAGGTCACTTGACGATTTGTTGTGTTTTCGATCCGCTTGATCTCGATCTTTCCCCTTCCCATTTTCCTTTGGGGTGAGTCCACAGACATGGATTTGTTTTCGAACGACATCTTTGCAACCTGAATCAACCACAAACAGATCAACAATTCATGAACAAAGGTAATTACAGCATGAGGTTCTCCCTCTTCTTAATATCAACAAATAGCTGAAGAACAAGAAATGAATTAAATCTTGGTGTAATTATATATATAAAAGTATAGCCAACAATTAAACTAGCTATATAGAGCTAGCTAGCTTGGGCCTCCCCAAGCTCAGGAAATCAATTGTGAGCTCAAGGACTAGATTTTAGCTTCCTTTTTTCTCTTGGATTCTTGCAGAAAAATAAAAAATTGATCATTGGCCCAAAACAAGTGAGGCACTGAAAGTGATTATATCAGATAATGTTTCAGTATTTTGCTCAATAAACTTTGGTAAGAGAAAAACAAAGAGAGGATGGGATGGTGATGATAATTAGGGACAGAAACAGAGGTTTCTACCTTTTGGGTTTTTCTAAGCTCTTTTTCTTTCCCAGAAATCTAAACAAGGAGATATGCAGAAAATGGAAGCAAGGTGGCCTAAGAGGTGAGTATTTATAAAGGAAAAAACCACCTTTCCTCCATTATACTAATTTCCAAAACCACTTCAATTTTAATCAATGACCTAGCTTATTGTTAATATTATAAATAGGGGTAAGTGGTATTTATATGATGTGTACGTATTTATGTATAGTGGAGATCGATGAATCAAAAAAAGAAACCATGGGAATCTCTCATTTGATTCACACTCCATCAACCATTCATTTTATTTTTTTATTTTTTATTTTTATTTTTTTTTTGTGAAGATGGGAGTTATCAGTGATGAGAGATAGAGAGGAAAGCTACTTTTTGAAAGCGATTATTAATGGGGTGAGTGAGACGTTGGACTTGTAGTATTGAAACTGCCCTTTAGCCTTTAGGTTAAAATATTTATATAATAATATTAATGGGAAAATATATAGAGGAGCAAAGTTAAGTAGAATTCTCAATCAATAATTTTAACTTTTTACTTATTTTTAAATACCAGTTCATACGTTGGGTCATTGCTAGTTGGAAGCTGAGTTACATTGGGCTCTCTTCCATTTAGTGATCGATGTATCTGGTTGTTTTTTTTTTTTTTAAAATTTGGGGGAGGAGAGGTTCAAAATTAAGACATTTTCCAACATTAAAAAGAGAAATACCACTAGATCAATATATAGTTATCATGTTGGCATCTTGCGTTTCTTTAATCGATATGCTCTTATATTATTAATTGTTTTTGTTACAATGTAAGTAATTCTAACTCATTATTTTATCCCTCTCACCATTTGAACTAACTTCAAGGACACAAAATTATTATTTTTCAAATAATAATTTCATCTTTCATTTAAATGTTATTTCTGTATGTGGTAGTTCTTTGAATTAGTTTATTTGTGATACTTAAGATATGGCTCTGCTATGACTTAGCCTAGGTAAGAACATTTTTAGTCATTTCCTAAACTCTCCCCAAACTTGAGATTTCTCTAAAATTTTCCTAAATGAAGTTTAATTGATGAAGTTCCTCAAACTCTCGCCAAACCTCAAATGATCAAATTTTATATAATTTTAAAATTTTCAAGTTTAGCATTGGAGAGCCTTAATTCCCCCCAATCTAACTTTTTCCCAAAACTTATATTCATATTTGAAGGAATTATAGGAAAAAAGCTGAAGATGCTGTAAAAAAATTAAAGTATTGCTCACTTGACCAAAAATAAAAAATAAAAAATATAGGTGTTGGTCTCAATGGACCCGGAAAATGTTATTTGTAGTAAACACGTACTAACTAGAATGAGGAAGAATAAAAATCATTCATATTCGTAAATTATGTATGCATCATGTCAATTTGTAAACCATATATATATATTTAAAAATAAAAAAAGTAGGTACATTTTGTGTTTGTCTAGTTTTAATGGAAATATATGGATTTGAGGTTATTAATTAAGCTTATTGAAAGTAGATGCAACTCTTGAGATCAATGTGATGGCCATAGCTTAGCTATATACACTGTGGCATTTCCATGACTGATGATTGAGTTGTTCCAATCTCTATTTCTTTTTTTCCTTTTTTCTTCAAATAAAAAGTGGGAAACTTTCGACGTGGGAGCTCTTGCTATATATATGTACCAACTTATTACATATATAATTATTAAAGGGAGGCGATTTTTGCACTACACTTTTCTCCGTTTGCACTCCAATTGTTTTTTTAAATGTTTTTATTATATTTTTCATTTTACATTTCCAAATCTACCCTTATAGTTTTGATTTAAAATATTTTTTATTTTTTTAAATTCCCTTTTTTAACTTGTTTTTGAATAATTGTTCTTTTAACATCATTGGTCTTCTATGGTTGTCAAAACCTTTTCCATCTCTCCTTAGCTCATTCATTCTTTTTGCATCTTATAGTCTTCTTCCGCACCTAATCAATTATATACTTCACCTCTTTTTCTCTAATTGCAAACAATATTATCATCCGAATGAGGCAAATTATAAAAAAAAAACAATTTAAATAATAAAACATACCCAAAAAATAATAATAATAATGTGCACGTGATAAGAAGCTGAAAGAAAAATTAGGTCCTATTGAACTTATGAATGCATTACTTGGAAGGCATTGCACATAATCTAGAAAAATCAAGAATTTTCCTTTTTATACTGGTTCATTGAACGGTTTCGGTTTATTATTGGATGGGGATTTGTAGTTATACTAATTCACCATACCAATTTATATAACTTCTTGAAATACTCGATGAATTAATTCACAAAGTTAAGGGGCTTTATTATTAAGAAAATAGTTACAGATCAGTTGCGGTGATGATCATCTTGAGGGTCCGTGTCAGGGCCGGTCCTGACTTCTGGAAGGCCTAAGGGCGAAAATCTAAATTGGGCCCTTAAATTTAGTTAGACCAAAAACTTTTTTTTGCAAAACAAAATTCATTAACAAAACAAACCAAAATTTAGAATCAGCAACAGTTAATCAAAATTGTTTGTTGTCTTCTTCTAATGGAAATAAGAAAAGATTTTCAACCTAATCAAAATTTCACAGCCACGTGAATGTTTTAAAACTAAAAAATGTTCTACATAAACAAACAGTGGACTTTCCAAGTTCAACTTCTCCATCCATGCCAACAGTTTCTAGTCATTTTCCCAATTCCACTTCCCAAAAACCAACTAAACTAAGCGTTTACTCTTTAACCTTTTACGCCTCTTTTTTGATTATTAAACTTTTTTTTTTGGACCTCTGTTGGGCCTTAAAAAAAGACAATAGGGCCAGAAATATAAATTGTTTTTTTTGTTACAGCATAATTATTTTTAAATATATATAATATAAATTTTGTGGGCCCCCTTGAAGGTGGGCCCTAGGCCGTCGCACTCCGTGCACTCTTTAAGGGCCGGCCCTGGTCCGTGTTCTAGTCTCTAATCTCCATTCCTATTTGTGTGAAGGTTAAATGGCGGAAACCTCCAGCAAGGCGCTCAGGCAACAATGGCACTACTAACTCAGAACTTAACTCGGAAGGTGGTGTTAGAATTTGAGTGTTAGATAAAGTTGCATACTTTGATTTTTTTTGTTTGTGCAGACTTTGGTGTTTGAGTTGGAGTTTAAAAAGGGAATTTTTAAAAATAAAAAAATTATATTGTAAATCATAACTGTAAGGGTAGATTTGGAAATATAAAAAGAAATTTATAATAAAAATATTTAAAAAAATAGAAAGAGTGCAAATGGAGAGAAGTGGAGTGTCAAAATCGCCTCCCTTATTAAACTAGTGTAAGTTAAGATAAAATATTTGAATGGTAAATTGGTATACATTTTAAAAGAAATATTTAGTGTGAGTTTTGACAGGACTTGCATTTGATCGATTTGATTGGACATAATAGGTTCGCTAGCATTTAGCAAAAGGGACGTACAGCCCCCACAGCCCACGTGTACTAGGCAGTCGTGGTTGTATTGGTGGGTTAATTTTATGTAATAGATGCCATGTCACTGAAACTACTCATGGTTTGTAAAGGACATGTCACTTTTCCTTCCCCCACCTTAATTGGCACCGTCTCCAACACCTAACACAACACGCCACACGTACGGGGGTTCGATAAACAACTTACCATTCCAATGTGTAATGTTCGCCATGCATTATATCCAAAATCATCATCCATCCACACATGTTTCAATTAATGTACTCTTCTTAATTAGTATATATATATACACACACATGTACACCACACTAGTTTTCCTACCTCTATCGCCAGCATATATATGGCAAGGTAACATTCCATATCACATATTCATCATATAAGAATTAACTTCTTAATTAATGGTTTAAATTACAGTTTGGAAAACAAACAACATAAATTGATGTACATATTAATTAACATATGTATATATTATATTAGACTTGACAATGAGTCGTGTTTTTGCAGGTAATTTGGGTTAAACATGACTCTTTAAATTAATGAATCGTGTTTTTGCAAGTTTTGCAGGTCTATTATATATATCTATATTTATATATAAGGTATTTTATACTTTAACTACTCAGACTTTAAAGTCAATCTCAATTTACCATCTAAAAAAAAAAAAAAAAACTGAACTATATTGCCACTACCTGGACTTTCATTTCTTTACAATGTTGTACCTCTGGTCAATATTTATTCAAATTTTTAATTTTAAGGAATGTCAAAATAACCTTTAAACATCTGAATAAGTAACAAAGCTGGCCTTATTAAGCCCTTTTAGCATGTCATGGGGACCCGAGAAGACCAAACTAACCGTTGAAAATGGTTCACGTGCTTTTTCCTAATGAAATCGAACGGTGGTACTGGGAGACATTGCAAAAAAAATGAAAGTCTAGGTCGCAATGTAATTCAATTTTATTTTTAGGTGTTATATTGAGATCAACCTCGAATTACGTTTGGATATTAAAATTCCATAATATAAGACATCTATTATTTATAAAGGACGGACACATATTTTTTTATAGCTTTCTTTTTGCATTTTTTGATTGATTTTCTTTTCGAAATAATTCAATATTTTAAGATAGGGTAAATAGTTATTTTGGTTCCTATACTATTACACTTATATCAGTTTGGTCCCCAGACTTCTAATTTGGAAAATTAAGGACTCTGACTTTTTTAATTTTTTCAATTGAGAACTTTTCCATCAATTTACACATTTTTAATCCAAATTTATGTTTTTATAACACCATGTAAAGTCCTTTTTTATGGCAAAATGGTTCTTTTCATTTAGATCTTATCATTTTTTCCTCCTTCATTTCTTGCTAAATTTAGATGAAAAATGTGTAAATTGATTGAAAAGTCCTCAATTGACAAAATTGAAAAAGTCAGAGTCTTTAATTTTTTAAATTAGAAGTCTGGGAGCCAAACTGATACAAGTGTAATAGTCTGGGGACCAAAATGACTATTTACTCTTTAAGATATGAAATTTATCGATCGAGATCCATTCTTCGGTTAAATTTTATATTTTAATTCTCAAGTTTTTGGTTGCTGCCCAAAACTTGAAATTCAAAACTCATGAGTTTATAACTTAAAATATAATCTTGAACAATAACTTTGTATCCTAAAATATTGAAAATTATTAAGAATGAGAAAAAAATTATAAGAGTTTTATAAATAAAAACTACCCTTACCCATTTGTAATAAAAGAAAATTCTATATATATACAATGCATACCCTTATATGTTACTGTGGTGACCCCATGCATATCATGATCAATCACTATAAATGAAACCTCAGCCTCAACCATACATATGTCGTGATTGAGTTGAGGACAAATTATGATGCATATTTATTTTCTGCCTAGCTAGCCTCTCTGTACGTACGCAGATAATCTTAATTGTAAATTTCTTAAAATTAACTTTGTAATCAACAAACCTTCTTTGTATCTATAGTAATTTTCTTAATTAGTTCTAAAATATAAAGGGCATGCATGGTAATTAATGTCCTCAAGACTCAAGCCACCTCATAGCTAGCCATAGGTCAAAACTATTTTATGCATATATGTTTCACAATCAAAACAAATTCAAAAATCTTCGATTTCCATATCTACGATGAGGACCACATTGAAGGCAACTGCCAACTGGTATCACACATACATACACACATACATACATACATACATACATCCCCCACATGCATGGTAAATCATAAAAACCTTGTTCAGTCAATACTTCATCAATTACTGTGGTTTTCATTAATCTAAATTTGAATAGGATTGTTTCGAACCACGTTTTAATTTTTGTTTTCAAGTTAGAACAAAGGTAAGGTTCAGGATAAACCTAAATCCTCAATGTGAAAATTAAGCACAAGATATATTGTACTAAGAAGCAGACTCTCTCCTAGCTATGAGAAGGAACACCACCACATGCATATATATTTATGTATATATCAATTTGGTTATAAAGTTAATTTAAATTTCCAAATTTAGATGATAGGACTCTAGGAATTTTGCTAACAGCAGAAGCTTATTCCTTTATATACTTGATTAGATCTATAGGTATGTTTCACGAAAAACCTGTGAACCCAATGCAAATCCAGAAAGCAGGCAGGTTTGAATTGTTTAGCTAAGAAGGGAAAAGAAGTTGTTTAGTGTTCATATATTATATATAACCTCTATATACCATTTTAGGAGTAAGCATCTGTAAGATCTACTTAACGTTTATACACTAACACACCAAGTTAATTTCATGTGTAGACTATGTGTTAATCTTACTACATACATATAAGTAAACATTGAATTGAGAAAAAAAGTAATTCCAAGCAGTACAAGAACCCCAACTCTATCTAGCTAATGAAACTAATTAATATATATTCTCTGTATAAAATTAGGGACCACAAGATATCAACCCATATGCCTTTCAAATGATGTTGAGAGCTACATGTCTCTTCAATGCAAGACCTAATCCCATAAATGCATCATAGATATTCATAGTCCACTACCCTAGTTCACCTTCAATTCACTGCTTAATTTGAAGCTTCTTCTCATCTTCTCGATCTGCTTTTTTATTTTCTGGTTTTCTAATTTCTGAACCATTTACTACTGTCTTTAGAAGATTAATCATGGAGTAATTAATAAAGTGGCCAACACACACACATATATACAGGTTTTGTTAAAAAAATCAACTAATATTAATTAAGCTGCACATGTAACCTTAAAGTAGACCCATATTATAGAGTCCGTGAGTCTAACAACAATCACCTCATCTTAAAGTTGTAGACCCTGACCTAACCAAAAAAAAAAACAACAAAACAAAACAAAAGGAAAAGAAAAAGAAATCAAAAGCAAGAAATTATTGGGTCCAATGAATTTCCACCTATCCTACGCTTGCTTTGCACAACTTTAAGTGATACATTTAGTATGCAATAGATCACTCTTTTAAAAGCTTACCAAATTTGGTTATAACACTCTGCCAAATGCCCAAGTCTATGTACGTACGAGATCGAACCTTCTCTCCTAGCCTGCTACATTGGAAAAATCAACAATATATTTATAAAATCTTCTCTTAATTAATTTATTAGTTGCTATCGCTGCTCGATCCATTGTGCTGATCTCCCACCTTTATGCCGATGATCCAACCCAATGCCCACGGCTAGTAAAACTAGAAACCAAAGAAACTCTCACATAGAGAATTGGAAAAAACTCTTACTTAAAGGAAGGAGAGTATTCCGTAGATCATACCAAAACCACAACAACCAAAAAAAAATGAGGCAAGGCAGGAGTACGCTTGTGAGATACACAAGGTCCAACGCCCCCTAGAACACTCGGCAAGAGAGAGTTGAGAAGAGAGAAAAGAGCTTCTTCTATCTTTTTGTGGCGGCTAGAGCAAAATGAGATTTGAAAAGTAAATTTGAGGAGTTTCTTAATTTCTCAAGTATGTTAACTGCCTCTTTTATTAATTGGTTATTTTTTCGGTTCGTTCCCTTATATATCTTTATTCAATTCCTTGGTGTCCAATTTTTAATTCCTCTCGGTCATTTCATTTAGGTTATCCTACCCCTTCAATTTAATGCCATAGGTAATCACTGTTTTGCGATCTAAATTGCATCCCTCACTTGGAAATTGTAACACAATTAGAAAATACTTGTTAGCTTTTGGTATTTTCGTTCCCCGGCCAAGTGTATTAAGTAAGGTGGTCATAAATCGATGAAATTGACTTTTTATCCTCTTTAGTTTTCTGATTAAATTAGAAGCATAAAGCACATAAATGCAATTGAGCAAAGGCTAATTGGCACCTAACTAAACAAGAATATAATTGAAGGAGAAAGAGAGTGAAAGGTTATGTTTTTTTTTTTGGCCCGGAGTGCAAGGTTGTATATATATATTGACTTATGGTTGTGGTCCTTTTCAAAGGGCATATATGTAGTCCCTACTTTGTTAGTACTAAAGCTTTCACTCATTGTCATTGGCACAACCACTCCCATATATGTTGATCGATCGCTTTGTTAATCGTGATGGCCAGCTACATCATGCATGATTCCACTCCCATTATATTAATTATCATCTATATAAATAAAAAATATTGTTCAAATACCTAAACTCAAGTATTTCTTCTCAAAAAAAAAAAAAAACTCAAGTACTTTAATTTTAACATACCATGCTCGATCTAAACCGTTGAAATTATTGATTTAATCTCATCAGAGCGTAGTAATCCACTCACATACTATGCTTGTGCAAAAAAGAAATTATTATGTGCATGTCAAAAGTAAATTAGATGTTTCTTTCTACCATAATCATCCATATTTATTTATTTGTTTTACAATTTTATGATCGAGTATAATATTCGTCATTTACTTACATAAATAAATGTATATATATATATATATAATAAAAATGCTTTGGAATACAGTACGTACGCACCATCCTAATTAATCATTAATAGTGATCTTAATTATTCTGCATTAATATGTTGGCCCAATTAACCCAATTACCAGTTTCTACCATCAAAAAAAAATTTATAACTATTATATATTGATCAACATCGATGTTCAAACCATCAACTAGCTAGCTAGCAATTGAAATCTAATTTTCAAGCAAATGTATGGTATGTATGGATCGTGGAATGTCTATGTTCTTGTTTATTTTTTGTGGTGCATGTACATTGCCTTATGCCTTAACACACCCATTTATGCCCAAATAGAAAATAGCAAAGTACAAGATGTATCTCTCACACTTGAAATTTTCCATACTGGGAAATTGATTTTAATTTTTAATTAGCACATCATTCACATTTGGAATATATATATATATATATGTGTGTGTCATGGATGGCCATGATTAAATCAGATATATAGTTTCTTGTATTTTCCATGAAATATATATTTGTTTGTATTAATCGTGTTATGGGACTGCAAACACATCAATATCCCTGTTCCAAATAAGGAGACATGTAATAATATTTTTTTATATATTTTTATATGTCCACAGTCCAAAGGACAGTCATCATTACATTTTTTTTTTTTTTTTTGTGGTCTGAAACTGAAAGTGTAGTTATTATTTCAATTTCCAATTTCATGCTCTCACTTTGTTTCAAAGTTATTGAGTTGTAATTGCGGAAACTTGTAGTCCAAAACGCATAACAAAGAATTTCAGAAACTGTACGTAATCATGTTTTTCTTGATTGTCAGAGTTTGAAATGTCTTTTTTAGGAATTGCAAATTTTCAACTTCTTTAGGTGCTTTCTTTCGGCTGTGGCAATACACTTTGCTCTCAAAGCCTTGATCCTTACAATATGAGTTTTGATATGAGATGTGTTTAAATTGGAGTCTGGAAAGAATAACCATTGACAAGTGGCCGAAGAAAAATGAGCGTCTATCATAAAGTATATATGTATAATATGTTTGGTTAGAAAATTTGAAAGACAGTGGATTGAAGGAATTAAAAATTTTGAAGAAATTTTTTCTGAAATTTCCATTTTTCTAAGGTCGAAATATTACCGAATCATTGTTAAAAGTTGCAATTATTTTAGTCCAAATTTTTATCGAAATCGAAATTATTTTGAAATTTTCTATATTTTTGAATCATTAAAATCTGAAATTTAATTCCTTTGAGTGGAATGAAACCGTGTTCAGTTTCCTCTTCCCCTCTTCATCTGGTTTCTAAATTGTAAAACCAAGTATTTCCTTTCGTCAACCACTCAAGCCATTGTATGTGGTTACCATTTTGTCTAAATGAAAAACTAGTCAGGTCTGATATTCAAATTTCTGATTTTAAGATGCCTTAGAAAGCTAGTTCAATTTAGAACTGTTAATTAGGTTTGCATACATTGGTCTTGTTGCATTTTCTAACCGTTCGATTTTTTATGGTTTATAGTCGTCTAATATGGTGTCAATATTCTGATCATAGAACTCGTTTTAATTAAAATACATTGTTGATTTATTTTCTAATAATTTAAATTCTTATAATTTAATAATTTCATTTAATTAACAAGGAATTTGTGTTGGGAATAGGCTTGCTCGAACCCAACTTGAACAAGAAAAATCTGATGGTGACAATTGACTGCCTCAGGTAGATACTAATTAAGGTGTCGGTGAAAATTGTGTAATTCAAATTTTCTTTCAATTTTTTAGGTTCTCAAATATTTTGTATTTTTCATTAACTTGATGCAATTTGGTCCAGCCAGTTAGTTATATTGCATACTAATTTGAGTTCATTATGTTGGTCCAACAAGCCATTGAAAAGTTGATTGGGTGTGTCCAGTTGTCGGATTGGCAATTTGAGTCATAAACATAATTTCAAGCCATTGAAAAGTTGATTGGGTGTGTCCAGTTTTTGGACTCTTTATTTTGTCGGATTGGCAATTTGAGTCATAAACATAATTAGCTATAACAGCTGATTTGACCCATATATGAGAAAACGAGTCCAAGACTAAGCTTCTTCCCAATAGATTTTGCTTACATCAAGTTAATGAGCAAGCATAAAAGGAAGAGGTTTTAGTTGTATAAGCTAATGAAACTTATGTGGGGGTACTTGGGGAAAGCAATCTTCCATCTTCATGTGGCTGTAGTACACCAACGTCTCTCTGTTTTCCACACTTAAGCAAAATTAGTTTGTTAATGTTGATTAATTGTAGTCAAATCTAGCTTGCAAAAAAATTCCCCTTTTTTATACTAGTATTAGCTTGTTAATTTCTTTAGATCTGGTTATTGAATGATGAATTTTTTCCCCATTTGGTAGAACAGAATGATGAAATTAGAATATTTGAAATTATGGTGAAGAGTTATAAAATTTTCCCATTTTTTCAGTTTAAATGCTCAACGGTGTTAGATTTTCCTCGTGAAAATTTCTCTTTGAAAACTTGGATGTCTGTCATATCACATCACTTATGCTGTCTACAACATAAATCGTGTCAATTTATCCAAAGATTAATGACAAAACGTATCTGACAAATTCAGAATTTCAGCATCGGCATGATTGACCATATTATCGCCACAATGTGAAGCAAAGAAACAAATTCATGGAAATAAAAGATTATGATTACACAAAATGTACTTACATGCAAACCATGGTATACAAAATATCATTCTCAGCCCAGAATTTCAAAGGGAGAGTTAAAAGAATTAGCAAGATTTCAAATTCAATAACCAATTAGTGGATTACACAGATAAGAAACAGCCATCTCTACTGTCTTCAAAACAAACTTTCTGCACCAAGCTGGAACTAGAAACTTCTTCTAGCTGTTAAGGCAAATGAAAAAAAGATTCCCATTCTTACAGGCTCCTGGTAGAAGATCGTGATGAACGACTTCTGCTGCTTGGACTGGAATGATCTTTCCTCAACATGGCTTCTAGGTTTTGAAAGCATTTCAATGGTCTAACCTGTACATGTTACGTAGAGAGAGGATGGAAGAAAATCTTCAGATATATGTAAGTGGCCGTGCAGGAACGTAAAAATAAACAAAGTAATGGCCCAAAAACCACCAAACTATTACAATGCCTTGAACCCATTTATGGTACTCCATGTATTAACTTCAGGTCATTCAACAATGAAATAGACAACCCTAAAGTTACATCCAGTGTTCAGCTTCTTGAATTAATTTTCTGTAACTTATTATTAGGAAAAATAAATTTGAATTATTTTGATTTGAGGTTATATCAAAAAAAAAAAATGATATTTCCAACAAAACTTCACTTTTAGTAAAGAATAATATTCTCAAAATTTACAAAACATGCAAATGTACACACACACTCAGAGAATAATGGGTTGGGGGATACAGTTAGTGAGTGAGTGTGTGTGTGTGCAAGAGAGAGAGAGAGAGAGAGAGAGAGAGAGCAGGCACCTTCCAACGCCTTTTATGACCAGTAGTGTTATAAATAGATTCCAGCCTCAAAATTATTTGCCTAAACGCTGGTCTTTTAGCTGGTTTCTCATTCCAGCACTCCTCAATCAACCTGTGAGCAGGTATCACATTAAACAGAATCAGCTAAATTTCTATGACCCTAAGACACACACACACACACACTGGTAACAAATTAGATCTTAGAAGTGAGATGATTTTTGATAAGCACTCCAAAAGTAGTATGCTACATTTTCTAATTCTCTTAAGAAGAACAACTACACAAGACAGACTGGTAAAGAAGTTAACAAATCATTGGCAGGGGTTTGCAATCTTGGGAGAAAACACCAATGCCACAAACATTTGATACTTTCTGTGCAGAAACTGAGAAATTTTTGCCAGAAGCATTCAATACTTTCTGTGCAGAAACTGAGAAATTGAACAATAGCTTTAATTGATAAAAGCAGAGAGTTGATTTTAGAAACATATAGCACTTACTCTTTAAGACCATGTGCATATCGCTTCATTGGAGCTCTAAAAGGTGGGCGCTCTCTTGCAACATATGCTTTTGGAACCTCATTATCTTGCTTGGCAGGAAACGGTGGGCAGCCTTCTATCATCTATATTACAGCATGTTACAAATGTCACTAATGAAGCCTTATAAAACAATTGAGTTGTCATGTTTCAGAAATGCCCCCCTCTTCATAATAAACTAAATCAGGTACTAATGCACCTAACATATTCATGACATATTGATATTATGCTCTTCAGTAATTAAATTAATATTAAAAAGGAACGTTTATGTAGAAGATGGGTATGCACTTAGATGGTATAGCTACGTCTTCATAAATACTCTTGGTCCAGTATTTAGAAATATGCCATATTTACCTCTTGTAGAATTAAAGCAAAAGAGAATACATCCACTTTGGTATCATATTCTTCATTCTTGGAAACCTCTGGAGCCATGTATCGATCTGTCAATAACAATTAACAAATTCCACTCACAAGCTGCATAGGAGACAATTGAGCTGTGCAACATATTAACTACAATGTAGTACAATGTAGATTAATACATCACGCCCAGAAGAGAACACTCACATGAAGTTTCTTGACAAGTCAAAGGCCTCTCTTCTTTAACTGTCAGCAACTTGCTAACTCCAAAATCCGCAACTTTCAGGTGCCCAGAATCATCCCGCAATATGTTCCTGTTATCTTACTCGTCAGCAACATAAAAATTAAATGCCAGCTATTTGATTCATTGTGTAGAAATTTTGATGATAATATGAGCATGTGCTTGTTCAAGGGATGGACCAAATTATAAAAAATAAAAAAAAGGGGGGGTGGGGGAAGAGCCACTTGGGCTTGGGTTCAAACCGTTCAAGTAAGTGCTAAGGGGTGGAATGGAGATTGAATACATCTTAGGTCCAATTCTTGCCATGCATAAAAAAGAAAAAAGGAAAAAAAGAAAATGAAGAACAAGAAACTTACGAAGGCTCAAGATCACGATGAATTATTGCTTCTGGCCTATTCTCATGCAAATAACTCATTCCCCTGAAAGATATCCAGGGACAATGTAGTAAGAAAAAGTATCCGAGAAACTACACATAATCTTGCTCTCACAACAGGAATCTAGCAACCAACAATTTTTTTTTTTTTTGTTTTTTAACATGATAGCTTCTATCAGCCAAGCACTGATGTGGTAATAGTCTCTTTCTTTTGCGGCATCTATCGTAGTGTAATAAAATTTATATATACTTTCTTTCTCCTAAGACACAGAAATGAAGATGAGACCTTGCACCTACAAATCTGATGAGTATTTGTATGCCGAGCATCCAAGCATCACAGAATCCAACAAGCATAATTCTTGAAAATTAAATAACTACCAGTTTTTTAAGCTTGAAGAAAAGGCTAAATTCAGGAGCCGGAATAATTTAGGAAAAATATGTGCTTTTAAAATTCCAATAACTGATGTAGTTATTGAGCTCTTTTTTTTTTTTTTTTTTGGTTGAAAGTTATGGAGATAAGGGATGGGTATTCTAGCTGATAAAATCAAAATTTAAGACCTTGAGTAGGACAAATAAATTTTCCCACTTTGTATAACATTCTATTATTACATTTACATATAAAGTATCAATAACAAATTAACAACTATAAATGCCATATGTACTTTTCCCAAACTTAAAATGATAGCCAAAGATATTCAGAAAATGATAATCAAGGCCAATGCAAAATAGTAACAGACCTCGCAATATCAAGTGCAAATCTTACAGCTGTAATTGGTTTTAACGCTCCTTTTCTTTTCAGAAATGCACAAAGGTCTCCCTGCAACAAATATACAACAAAATAAAGATCTAAGAAAATCTAGATTTACACTTCCCTAGTTGCCTACTATATTATGCAATTGTCAATGGAACCCCAGTACGAAATTTAAGTACTAACATAGACCAAAGAGTATAACAATCTCAGAGTAATTAAGCACCTCAAATATTACACTTCACACTATGATTGGATTATTGAAAATTCAAATTTTATAAGTAAACATTATGAAATATACTCATCCCTCCTACTATTTCACAATATGGAGAAACAAATATTGCAGGCACTCCAAATGAGTAACCACAGATGCAAGATAAAGAATAAGTGTTTCATATATAAGCACAGAATAAAAAACATGGGGATGATAAGAGTTCAAGAAACAGCCACAAGATACACAATGCACGGGTTACTATTATTCCATGTAAATAATCAAAGGAACGATAAAAACCTTAGGCAAATATTCTGTTACAATCATCATTGGACTACTTTGAGTCACTGCACCCAGAAATTGGACTACATTTGGATGTCGTATCTTTTGAAGCAATTCAAGCTCATCCCTGAATGCCCTCCTGCAGAAAGACCAAATTGACCTATAATTTCAAAGACCATAAAGCAAGGAAATATTGATTTGGGAAACCAAGAGTAGTTTATGAACAACCCACACTTTATCCTCATCACTAAGCACTTCCTCCCCAAGCCTTTTGACAGCAACCTGTATTCCACGCCAGGATGCTATACGGTATGTTCCCTGGGATACAACATATCGTTGAACAAACACAAATGAACACGACAACAAGAAAATGAGATAATAACCAAAAGAGAATTTGACCGAGGATTTGCATGCAATTGGCAGTTATTGATACAAGATTAGATGAGGAGGATAGTGGATCCAAAATACTAAAAGAGGCATGGCCCCAATTAAACAACTAATTGAAAATTTATTACAGAACACTCAAACCCATTGTAAATTTAAATTGCCATTAAAAGCTTTCTTTCACATAGTAATGTAAGCAACACATGGTCATTTTGTGTAGGCAATTTGTCAGTTACTCAATTCTAGTTAAAACAGAAAAGGTTGGGGACCGATATTTTTCCTGATCATGAATACAAAACTCAAGGACTAGAACAGCCATTAGTAAAAAACAAATGATAACATAACAATGCTTTTGACCTTGCATTGTAAAATGCAAGAAATGGTTCCAAAAGGTCTCAATACAGGGGAAAGAACAAATTGCAATTCCATACGCCAACTGTAAAGAAAAAAAAAAACAAAAAGATATTACCTTGGTTATTTCAACACTGTTGGTAAAATCAAGTTCCTTGGGATCAATTTCATATTCTGGAACTTCTCTGGCATACCTAACGTGCATGGGGGCCATCTGGGTGTTCAAGTCATATGAATCAGAGTATATAAAAAGCATAACATATACAAATTAAACAAACCCAGATCAATACAAAAGAACACAGATGCAATAAGCATAAGCAATGACAGTTTGCATCCATAAATTAAAACGTACCAGAGGCTTTGCGCCACGTTTCTCCAAAAGTTTAATCACATCATGGTTTTTATAGTATATAGCATCTGCAAGAGGCTGTTTAAGCAACATTAGATTATAATCACCAAACATATATTAACATCTTTCCCCCCCCCCCCCCCCCAATTGCCAATTTTTCCAATTAGAAATTCCTTTTCCCCCCCTTAATTTTGTAAAGTAATTATATTCATCAAATTATCAAAGCACGAGAGAAAAAGTGAAGGTTAAGCTTGAGCATATAGTTTCTTACGGTACTCCCCCATCGGTCTTTGAGGTCAACGTCAGCTCCGCGTTCGAGCAGCAACGAAACGACGTCGGTGAGGCCCTGACACGCAGCAACATGCAGAGCCGTCCGACCATCGATGTCCCTGAAATTGACGTCGATCCCCGAATCCAAGAGCTCAGTGATCCCATCCAAGTCGGCTTCATTGGCCAAATACATAAGCCTCACTCTGGGATCGATCCCCTCCACGGCATCCTCCTCCAGCTCCACCTCGAGCGCACGGTCCAATCCACGCTCCGGCGCCAGCGACGACTGCTTCCCCAAAGTGAAGCGCAACGGCGTCGTCTTCAAATCCATTGTCGAAAATGTACGAGCTTAGCTGTGCTGTGCTGTGCTGTGCTGGAGTAGACTGGTAGTAAAGATAGTAATCAGCTGTTGTTTTGTATTTGCAGTTTTTTTTTTTCTATATACGCGACGGTTTTGTAGGAATTAGTGTTTTCGACTTTTCGTTAGACATTCACGTTTTTTATTTTATTTTATTTTTGTAGTGGTGGGTTCCATAATTCCCATTGCGACTTTGAGAGGCGCGTGAATGAAAATTGGGCGTCACGCGATGACGGTGCACGTTAAGAGGGCTTTGGCTAATGTGTGCTGGTATGCCCATTGCGCCACCAACGAACAGGTAGGTATGTCGGTATGGTTTGGGGAAGTTGGGTATGTGAACTGTCATGTGCAATGGCGGATTGCACCGACCCGGCACGGGATATTAGCTCATCACTCACGCCACGTCACCAATTTTTAAAATAAACATTTTTTAATTTTTTATTAATGACGTTTTATTTGGTTTTTTTAGAATTTTAGAGTTTTAATAATATATAATTTTTTAGATTTTTTCGAATATGTCTTGAATCTTTCTTAAGTACTATTCGATAGAGTTTAACGTTATTCAATAGACTTTGAATATTACTCGAAAGTATTTAAAATTTTTAAAAGATGATTAAATGGCTATAAATACCTCAAATTTCAATTAAATTATAAAATTTCTTAAGAAAATTAGATGTGATTGCGGTCATAATTTAATTAGTTTTAGTAGAATTTTTTTTATTTAGTAATATATTTAAAAAATAATTTTATTAAAGAAGAAAAAGTCTCATCAAGACAACTTCTTCTCTTGATTTTCCTTTTTAACCAAAATTATTTTTTTCCCTTATCTCTCAAACTGATATGGTTGACATAGTTGTCAAGTTGTCAAGTTGTCATCACTTCTACAATTTCACATTTGCTGAAAAGTAGTTGGCATTTGAATTGTCTCACTCTTCCAAAACAAATGAAAACAAGTTAACAGTGACATAGTATTTTCATTTTTCCACATGTTTATTTTGGTTTAATAAGTAGAGAAAGCAAGAACAGGAATCCAACATTGACTTTGGATATGAGATAAGAAATATTATCCATTAAAGTTATATATGTCTCACACTATTCGTCCTAATTGAATTTCTACTTTTCTTTCATACTTATAACTTTAATCTTGTGATTATTAATTACTTAAATAATAAAAACAAATAATTTTGGATCACTAATATATATCTCAAATTTATAATATTGTATGGAAGAAAAATAGTTTGTGTAGGACTGTTTTGTTGCAACTTGAAAAGAAAACAAGAAATGAAGTGAGAGGAAGATAAGGTTGGCTAGGCCGGCTGCTACTTCTCAATTTTGATTCTTCATCAACACGAAACCCAATTAATATTTGTCTGACTTCTTGCAAAGTTGCAGTGGGTTCACTCCTTGTTGGCTTGTTCACACTTCGATGTACCATAAAATAAGCCTCATGACAATAAATTACTATAAATTAAGTAAATTAAGAATCTACCGTAGCAACTTCAATGTTTATAATGATAAAAAAACACTTCGGGATCAGATTTTGGCTTGAAAATATTGTGGGGGTATTGAAAGGGCCAGCCAATCATAAGCATCGTGAGAAATTGAGGCTGGCTGTTGTTGAGTGTTGACAGCTCACTGAATAAGGGTTTGTTCATTCTTTTCTTGTGATTATGGATAAGATCACATGAGGCTTAACTTAAGATCCAAGTTACATACATTTTGACTGCATTTCTCTTGTGAAACGATTGTAATATTATTTACTTGCTCAAATTAGGCAGCCACGGCCACCACCATTTTTTGAACACATGGGGCTTGTACACCTATTGTTTGATACATTAATTACAAAGAGGATAAGCTATGACCATTTATGAACACGAATCCTCCTGCCATAAATGGACTTGAAGTTTCTGATAAATTTACTTAGTATTGGACCAGGCCGGTATCCAATGTTTCTAATAAATTTCCGTACATGCAAATGTATAGTTACATACCAAATCATTGTTAAGTCCTCAAGAAGACAGATGAGTGGCCTTTCACTTCATGATCAATCAGTAAATACTAAATAGGGTTGTCATAAAGATCAATCCAGTTGCACCACTTACCATATACTATACATTTCTGTCAAATCCATCATAAAAGCTTACCAATAATTCAATCAATCCAATTAGCATCCCAAAAAAGCCTTTACTTTAGATGAATTGGTAGCCAAATAGCCGACATACAATTTGACCATAAAAAAAGAAAAGTTTTAGGCATACAAAACGAGACAAGTTGGCAAACAGCCCCAGCTTCTGTGACAGCTTTGAGCCTTTGAGCACACAATAAAACTTCAACTCTTTCATATGTTCTTGATCAAGCAAGAGATGTAAGCATGAACAGAACTAATTGGCTTCCAGGGTGCATTCAGCAATCTTTTCCCAAGATTTGAGAGTTTTATCTTCAGTGTCAGTTTTGTAGAGTGCAAGGCGAGTTATGGGGAAGCTTAGGCTGGCAATGCTCTCATCCAGAATTTTAGCTTTTTCTTGAGCTTTTTTCTTCTCTTCATCTGTCAAATCCGCGTAAAGGATGCTCAAATGTGGCATATAAGCTGCAAGACAAGTCGCATTCATACGATAATCATTTATTATTGAACAATAACAATAGTTTTGGTTCATAAATTTTGCAGACAAAGTAGCACCACCGATAATCCAATCTTCATTTTCTATATGCTCATCAAACCATAACAAGAATGGGCTTTCATGTAATAGGAAATGTACAGAACCCAATGGATATTTACGGAGGAATTCAATTGTGCAGACAAAGTAGCAGTGTAGCACCATTGGCAATCTAATCTTCATTGTCTAAATGATCAGCAAACCCATAACAAGATCCTTTGTGGGGTTCATGGCATATAGTATAACCTTGAGAAATGCTAAACTACTTCCCTTCAACACTATTTAGGGACAGTCCAGTAGTAACATTTATGCTAAAATCAATGATCACCAGCACAAAGTTTTCAAAACTTAATCTTTGGCAATTTAGTTAAGAAAAAAGAAAAAATCACAGAAACCCATCTCTCTTTTCTTCCCCTTCTGTCCCACTTTCTCTCAATCCAAACAAAAAGAGATGCAGAAAGATATTTTAAAACAAAACAAAATAAAGACTATAGTGTATATCACTTACGAGTTGAACTATTGTAACCAAAATGCCCACAGCAGCGTGCACTAGCTTCCACTACCTGAGAAAATTAATCACATATTTTTTACATTAAAGTACAATAAACTCCAGAAACAAATTTGATTGTAATTATAAATCACAGGCCAATAGAGAAAATTCATATAAATCATAAAATATAAAAAAAGCACATTAAAAACTAGAAAATACCTGGGGTGTTGGATGAATGAGGAGGAAGACACACTGATAAAAGAAAGTCCCAGTGGCCACACTCTCAACTTTAGCATCGTATGCCTTGAGACCCTGAGAGGCCGATCTAAACTTGCTGAGCGCGTCCTCAGGGGTCAAGCTGATGGCCCCCACAACGGTGATGTGGGGATCGAACTTGGGCCCACTGAACTCGGCCCGGAGACCCTCCATCAGCTTCTTCAGCCTGGGGACCACGTCATCCGGTGGGAGCGCCCACACCGAATACACGTGCTTTTCGGCCACGTCTTGGTTTGCAGTGGTGTTACTGGTTTCTGGGTTTGACATGAGAAATGAGAGTGAGTGAATGAAGAGGAAGAGAGTAAGGCCCAATAGTTCAATACTGGTTTAAGTGGTTACTGGTTAGGATGTGAAAGACATTAATTTTCGTAAGTTTTTTTTTGTTGTCGGTTTCGTAATATCATCAAATAAATAGAATATTCTCGGAATATCATACGGTGTAAAATAATATTTTGAGTAGACTTTTGGATCGGTCCAAAAAAAAGAGACTTTTGGGGTCAGCGGTTTAAATTTACGTTAGAGTGGATTAAAGTCGGATGTTTAAAATTGGGTAATTATTTTCCGGGTTCGGGCAGAGCCTTCCACTCAAGCTTTACTCGGATTTGCTTGGGTTTAGATTTCTCTACCCAAGCCCGACCCAGTTCAGCCCCTCTCCCCAGTTATCATAATTTATAAACAACAAAAAAGTAGACAATTAAAATTTTTGAAAATAAACGAAACAAATCTCCATCTGCAATCAATATTGTAACTAACTGATTAGGAAATAAAAAATGTTAAACTTACTTTTCTATTGAGCTTCTAAGTTAAAAGTGAAATTGGAAATTATCCAAGCAATTGCTCTTTAGCATATGCTATGGCCAAGTGATATTGAACTTTTTACTAGCAAATCCAATGAATAACTCTTTCGTTTATGCTATGGTCAAGTGGCTAATTCAAGAGTACTGCAGTTTGTTATAAATTTAAAAAGAAAAACTATATATATATATATATATACACACATAGCTTGTCAATTTTCACAGTTTATATAGCAAATTGGGAAGCACATAACATACATGGCTGGAACTCAAAATCTCTCAGTACTACTCTTTGTCATCATCTTCTTTATGAGTTTTGTTCACCTTTCATATTCCGGTAAGTAATTTTATTTACCCATATGTAATTTAGAAAATAGTAATTATATGCGGACACTGTATGTAATGTGAAATTACTTACCCATATGTAATTTGGAAAATAGTAATTATATGCGGACACTGTATGTAATGTAGGCACATTTTGATATTAAATTTACTTATTTCATCTCTAAATTAGTATAGATTAATTTCTAGACCATTAGGTCTGAATGTATAGTGTGCACTATAGCTGGTCTCTATGTAGCCCTCTAATATAACTAGCTAGTTAGCAATGGCATCATTCAAGTACAGTGTTGCAGAAACTCATGGTGGGCAGTAGTTTCTGAAAGTTTTGTGTACTCAAAAACATATTTTCCATCAACAGCAGCAGCAGGAGGTGTAGCAAAGTATGACAGTTTTTGCCACCAGATTGGACATTTTTGTGACCATCGAAGCAAGCATTGGAAGGGACCCTGCATTAGTAGTAAAGCATGTAATCGGAAATGCCAGCATATAGAGAAAGCAGTAAAGGGGGGATGCTGCCTCTTCAAGTGCGTCTGCTACTTCAACTGCTGGCCCATCAACTCTATTAATTAGCAGTTGATCATGTGTTAATTAATTAATTAGAACGAAATGTTATAATTAAGTTTTATTGACATTTTCATATATGTTCCAGTTATATTTAATATGTTAATTATACATGGTTCTGGATGTCAAATATGTATATCACACAGAAAACAGTCGAAGAAAAGCAATTAATAACTTTATATTGCAGAAGAAAATCATAAAATCCAATCATGCAGAGGCTAGATGACATCTGGTTGATTAGTTGTTTCTGGTTTCTGGGATTGGGCCCCATTGTATTTGTACCAAAAAAGACCTCAGTTGCACATGTAACTTAAACATTAAAACGACACATTCTAGGCGAGCACTGATCTATAAGTAAACATAGCAAATATATATGCTCTCTTACATATTACTGCCCAAACATTAAAAGATTAAACAGAACAGGTAGCTAATTAAACATGCACATATGTGGAAGCAGACATTGTTGGTTTCAAAGGCTAGCTTGTTATCTAAACCATATGCATGCATTGGTTTAGTTATAATTAAGGAAAGGGTGCTCTTATTTTCATTTCAGTGGGCTTGATATCAATGGCAAAACCCTTGCCATGCTGCTTCCAGTAGTCTGCCTGTGGATTGATCCACTCTGGCTCCGCGATCTCCACCCTCGACGACTTCAAGGCGTCTGTCGAAATGTTGTACTTGTCGTCCCTCTTCTGCACCAGTTCCGGCTTCACCATCCCCATGTTCACCCCTTGGGGTGACATCATTAGGGATGGTGCACCCAGTGGAAGCCTATCACCTAATTCACCCATTAATTCATTAATTAATTCCATCATCACCACCACAAAAACCCACGTCAAATATATAACAATTCTTCAAAAACCATCTATTTAATGGGTGATATTTACTTGTCATATATTTAAAATATTATGTTATGGTGTTCGACTGTGAATTTAATAAAGTTTATTACCAAATTAATAATCTACGTAAGATTATATGATATGGACGCATATAAAGGTTGGTTTAAGTATTTGGATAGGCCTGTATTTAAATTACCTCTATCAACCTGCCATGTGCACCAAAATTTGCCATAAGTTTTGGCCAAATTGTCAAGCTCAGACTGCCCAATCATCTCCGGGATCCGAGGATTAACCCAGAGGCCCGATTTGATCTCATAAGCATGGGAATGCCAAAGCTTTTGCTCATCCAGAGGCAGAGCCTCAAATATTCGATCGGAAACTATGTATTCAATACCTGCACATTAATTGCAAACCCGTCAAACAAACAAAAAAACACACTAATCTCAATTAGCCTAGAACGACAGCGTTTAAGCATTACCAATGAGTTTGCCATGGCAGTCGTCAGAATCGTAAACAGCGCACTGGAGGAAGTCCTGGTTGAGGCGAGAGACGAAGTGGTGGGTCTCGATCTGACGTGTCATGTCGTGGCTGTAGAGGGCGAAGGTACACACGTGCTGGCTCATCTGCTTTACGGGCTTGAAGGACTGGATCATCTCCGCCCCTTGGTCCACAATATGGTGCCCCAAAGTCATCGGCTTCCCCGGCGGCGTAGGGTTGCCGCCGGCGCCGGCTGCAGGGTTTGGAGCTGGTGACTTGTCACTTGAGGCCATCTCAAACGATGTCGTTCTCTGTTCTCTCTCTGCGTCTGTGATCAGTCTGTCTCTGGTTGTTTCAGAGAGTTGAGAGGGGTTTACAATAAGAAAGGAAGTGGGTGGGAACGTGGAGGATTGTCAGACTCCCACGTGGGCATGCATATTGCATGGGGGAGGGTGAGGTGGCTAAGGCTTGTGTATATGGGATTCTTTGCTGGCTTCCTTTGAGTTGAAGACTAGGAAGTGATCGAACTTATAAAGTGCTACTGTGATCCTTGCGCCGGTCCGTTTGATTCTCATCTTACTCCTCTACATATTTGATTACTATATTTATGGCCATACCAAACTAAATGTGGATTCAAATAATTTAGTAGTAAATATGTTACGATTATGTTTGTTGTCCATAAATAAGTTTAGAGTGATTTATACATTGATTTATTTGAAATACAAATTTAAAATTGTTAGCAGCACTCTAACAATTTACTTTTTGCAGATAAATAAACTAATCATATTTTGACACCATATGCATGTGTATTATATGGTATTGGAATTGAAACAATCATAATTTTCATTGATGAACACCATAAATTGTGATTAGTCACAAACACACCACCTACATACAGGCTACAGCATCAAATCTAGTTGCAAGCTTGAATGAAACAAACGTATTCCAAAATCATATTATTGAAATGATATTCTTATCTAATTTTCACCCATTAGTACATTAAACAACAGAAATTACTATTTTTTTTTTCGGGATCTCTGAACTCAGGCCTTGTTGCGCACTTTTGAGACCACCATGGGGCTGTCAGGCCTGTACTTGTACCTCTTAGCAACAAACAGATAGATACAGAAGTTGATCAAGCTCAGCATTGAAAGCAACCAATAGAAAAGATTCAAATGGTTCAAGTTAATGTTGTTCCCAGCTAACCAACCTCCACTTCTTGTGCCTCCCTTTGTGGCAGAATTCACAATCTTAACCAACACAGTGCTGAAGAAATAGCCAAGTGCCATTGAGCTCCACAGGAAGCAAGTTGAGATTGACTTGAGCTCTTTGGGTGCCTCTGAGTAGAAAAACTCAAGAAGACCCACATAGGTAAACATGTCAGCAATGCCAAATATGAAGTACTGGAAAGATAGCCAGAATGTGCTGATGGGCAATGGTTGAAGTACTGGGATAGCAAGCAGCATGTTGTGGTCTCTTGCCACATCTTTTCGTTTCACTTCCATGATTGCAGCCACAGCCATGGAGACACAGGAGAGAATTAGGCCGACCCCTACGCGCTGCAAGTGGGTGATCCCGGAGGGAATGCCGGTGAATTTGCTTGCTATGGGCACGAAGATTCGGTCGTAAATAGGTATTATAATGATGAGGAAGACGACAGGGATGATGGGTAGTGAGGCTGGTGGGATTTTAAAAGATTTGGTGATGCTTGTGTCCATGGTGAGTCCTTGTTGTATTGAGAAGGTTTGGAGCTGAGCCAGGCAAAGAGTCATTATAATTGTGCAGCAAAATATAGGGACCATGCCTAATATGATCTTTGCATTTTCCACTTGGGTGACTCTGCAAAGTTTCCATGGGTTTAGTGACTTCTGTTCATCAATTTGCCCAGTTCGGATTGCTGCTTTGTCCAAGAATCTGAATAGAAATTCATATTATATATTAGGCATGTAATCTGAATAGAAATTGTTCTCTTGCCACACAATTTGACATGTTGTGTTTGATGAAATCATGTATGAACTCAATCGCTGTCTGATAACGTATATAATATGTCAGGTATCTGGCAATAAATCATTACCCGAACTAGTATTGGAACTGCATATATATGCTTTATTTTGTTCCTCTTAATTAAGATATGGGTAAATTAAGAACCTGAAAATGGGTCTGTGAGGTAGAAATTCTGCTTCAATAGCAGCTTCCTTGTCTTTGCTGATCTCATAGAGCTCTGCAGGGTCCTCAGGAAGGCTAAGATTCCTGTTACGGATGGCTGCAACATATACCTGAAAAGGACATAAGCACAAGTCAACTAGTTGAGATATCAGTTGATCTGAAGAAACAGAGTGTATTTGGAAGTATCCATAAAGGATCTTCCAGCAGCCGTCTTCCTTTTAGATTCCTTCTAAATAAGCCCATATAGAAACAAATTAGTATGCCCTACAGTAACTTAACGGCTTAGTCAAACTTTGATAGTTGATAGTAACTTCAATAAACTTATAGGAATCATATCTTTCTTAACTTCCAACACTAAACACAATTCTCAACCATAAGATTTGAACACATGACCTTCTCCTGAATATTTATTACCACTAGATCAGATGGTCATTAACACGTCCAAAAGGGTTTTATACGCTGAAAATTCGGAAGTTAAAATTCTAAATGGCTGTATTTTATCATTTTTTAAAGCTTCATATAAAGAAACTAATCATGCATCGTTCAAGCTTTTGGAGTCTAGTGATTATCTAACAAGGGTTGATAAGGAACATAAACCTGTATAAGTTCAACTATGGCACTAGTTCCTCGAATGACTTGTATCCGGTACATAGGCAATCCAGCAATAAGGATGACGATACCCAATCCCATGGCGATTGTAGAGATCCCAAAGCCCCAATCCCATCCTTTTCTATCTTGAATCCACACGATCAGTGTTAAACTGACTGCACCACCCAGGCACACTGCTAGTAACAGCAGGTTAAAGAAGCTGGACATCTGCCTTGCCTCTCTTGGATCTTTTTCGTCGAATTGATCTGCGCCGTGTGATGGCAATGCAGCCTTGATTCCTGCAGCGCCGGCAGCCAACATGTACAGAGCAATGAAAAGAAGAGCAGCATTGCCTCCTTCAACTTTCTCACAAGGAGCAGTTGGGTCAAAGACATTACAGACTGCTGGCTTGAGCTTGGGGTAGTGAGCTTGCACAGTTAGTAGTGCTAGTCCCTGAATCAAAATGTACAACATGTATGCATTACTGACTATTAAATTACCAAAGAGTTGCTAGACTATCAATGATATATAACAGTTTCATAGGTAATATTTCTCTTGTCAGACTACTAATCTGGACTACACATTCAAACAATAATATACATGATCAATGATTCAGATCGAAACAGGCTAGGCAACAATAATATGTATTTTGACGAGTTATTTGAGTATTTTTCGTACCAAAAACTCGAAGCATCCCGAAGCAAGGATAGTTTTGAATCTGCCGAAAAAGGTGTCTGCAAGGATGGCCATGATAATGGAGAGAATAAAGCCAGTACCCATGTAGTTGGTAAGCTGGTTAGCTGCATCTGATAGTTCAAAGTGCATCACCCCATTGAAGTATGTAATCAAGTTCACCGCCAAGGCGAAATTTGCCATGTTCTCGAA
Source organism: Purshia tridentata (assembly GCA_003254885.1). Lineage (NCBI taxonomy): Eukaryota > Viridiplantae > Streptophyta > Magnoliopsida > Rosales > Rosaceae > Purshia > Purshia tridentata. The sequence goes on along the minus strand of QANT01002131.1, from coordinate 29,338 downwards.
ACCAAATGTAGCTGCAACATACACAGACCCAAATAGTAAACCAGTGAACTCATTGACTCTATAATGCAACTTTAAAAGCTACACTAAAAATTGACAATTTTGGGTTTAATTTTGTACCAAGTATGAGCACAGAAGTTTTCGTTCCTCCATGCTTATATTTCACAGCAGTCCTTCCCTTCCAATCCACCTTTCCTTCAACAAGCTCAAGTTTGTCCTACAGGATATAGTGGTATACAAGAATATTAATTAATAACATCGAACTGAAAAAAGAAGAAGCCCATTTTAGTTAAGTTGAGGAACATGAATTAATGGAAGTCGCACTAAAAAATTACCATAGCTACAAGGATCTTGTGGCCTCTCAGGTGCTAAAGAGAAAGAGGAATATGTTTGGCAAAAATGGTTGAGAGGGTGATTGAAACAGAGGTTTGTATATGTAAGGCTTGATAGAGACGGACGTGTAACTGTGGATGAAGCTGCTGATGACCATTTTTTATGCCCATAATGCCCTTGTATTTGTTGGAATGTTGGTGCATGCATGTTTTGGTATAACCTTGCCGACTTTTGTGTGTGAGAGATTCCCAGGACATTGTCAAGATTGTCCAAGAGGAAACATATACAAGGACAGCAGAATGAGAGCTACCCATTTAACCTTTACTGTTTTTTGAAAAAATCAATCTTATTTATGGTTAGGAAAAACTTGTATACATAGCTTTACAGTATAAAAGTTGTAAATCCATTGTCTTTACTTTTTTGGTTTAAAGTTCTGCGTTACAATATATTGAGTTGAGCCTCTCTACTCATTGTTAATTAGTTTTGAGTTAATTAGATGCTTGATCTACAATGGTATGGAAGAAATGTTCAAAAATGTTTGGGTACTTTGAAGTTGTAATTCTAGAAGACTTAGAAGTGTTACATAAGAAACATTACAAGAAGAAGAGTCTGCATTCACCCAGGTCCAAAAGCATGTAAACACCCAATCTGTCTTGGCTCTTTGAGGACCTTTTCTCTTGGACATTAGCAATCTCTTTTTGCAGCAATTATTTGCATCACAGCAACTTAGTTTTCACGTAATTATGAGGGAGTGATGAAAGCCACACAACCCTTTGTTAATGCAAATGTCAGTCTAATAAAAGTCTGCATTTTGATGTGAGCTCATCAATGATCACAAATAAAAAGGACTTGTATGTTGTTATTGAGGAAAAATTAAAACAGAAAGCTGACAGGTACTAGAGGTCTAGAACACACATTTCATAGGTTCACGCTGTCATATAAACCAAGTACTATATTCAAAATCCTACTGTGTTATATACTGTGCCCAACGCATACTGGGTGTGCATGACTGAGTCAGATATGAGACGACATAACCCCACCCACATGTAGATATTTGCCTCCTCCTGTCTCAATTGAATCTATAATATTATTCTCAATCCATCATGTCTTTTCGGACTTTTTTTTCCCTAAATTAACATAATTATCAATTAGTTGAATTATACGTTCAAACAAGAATGCGTATGTAAGATGCGTGTTTGTTTGACGCACAATAATTTTCCAAGCCAAGCTAATCCAACGTCCAATTATGTCATTATTTTTTTTATAAAGTTATGTTCATCACAGGATAGTGGAAGTGGCTAATTTCTGTCTCGCTGTGGATGGAGTAATTCTGGTTTTGCATCTAGGTGTACTTATTATAGCACTGTAACAAAATAGGACAAAAATTACATGTGCGTAGGTACTACATAGTTTTCATCACTAAGCTGCAGTTACTATTGTCTCATTAATTGCAAGTACTTGCATATTTCACTAGCTAAAGAACTTCTCGAGTAGTAACATAATTTCTATCACTAGGCTGTAGTTACTATTGTCTCATTGCAAGTCTTACCTCACTAGCAAATAACTTCTTCTATAAACTTTTCTTAGAGTTCAGAGAGACTGAGATACACTGATTATAATTTATAACTTAATTGCAGCTCAAAAAGTCAAATTGTGTTGTAAATTTTTAATCAGAAGTTGGTGGGATTATTGTTTCCTATCAAAATCTTTGGCAAAAATTATTGGTGGGTTCTCATCCTTATTTATTCTATTTCTCACAAATATAAAATTCTAGCCACATAGGCATTGAAAAGATTGAAACAGACATGAATCGAGAAACATGCATCATTAACAAAAAAGAAATCTATATGCATTCATAAACGGGCATTAATGCCACTGGGAATGGGGTAAAAAAATTACTTTATATATTAAGTAAACAAGTATATAATTCTTCAACAACATACATTATCCTCTGATAAAATAAATAAAAAATTCAACCAATTCTAAGAAAAGCCCTCAGATAAACAATGATGTGACTATCAATTGAAGATGACTAAACAAAAGAACAAAATGTACAGAACAAAAGAGTAGGGGTTGCCTGTGCAAAGAATGCTTGACTACTAATTTTTTTTAGTGGAGAGCCTACAGTTACCCAAAACAGGCTGATGATCAGTAGTTCAGCAAGGAGTATTTTACGCGCAATACAATCTTTCCCTTGTCGACTCCAAGCTTAGCCCCTGTGACTAACCAATGACCTGGAATATCTTGCGGCCCCTTTGACATTTCTGTCAAGTCCACTAATTTTGCTATCTTCCTTTGACTATCTTCCTTTCTGTCATCAGAGTGTTTGTTGTTTAAATGCGATGAAGAAGCACCATCATGTCTCTGTGCAGAGGGGGTGGAGGGGCTGTGATCCCAGACAGACCGCCTAATTGTGCAGCCTGGTACCTTGGAGAAGAGGAGTTTGAGGTGCAATACATTTTTTGCACCAAAATCCCAAACACCAAGCTGAGCCCCTGTGACAATGTGAACACCAGAGAGGTCGCCAATAGAAGTCTCAACGTGCTGTATTGGTGCAGTGCTTACATGGGAGAAGTTCTTCCACTTTATTGGCTCAAACCAACGGCTGTCTTGCTCCTCAGGACCCTGCCACTTGGGTGCACCTATGGCCATGTGTGCATCCCAATGGGGTTGAAGGATTTTTGGAAGGGACACTAGATGCTGCAAATGTATAGCAAGTCGGTTCTGCTTGCTGCCTTCAAGGCTAAGTCTAAGCCCAGTGACAGGCTTACGGCCTACTGTTACCTGCAACATCAAGAAATTTTTTCACATAGGTAGAGAGACATTATTTATGGTTGGAAAAATACAACTATAGGTGCAGTAAAGGTGAGGTACTCTTGGATGAGGAAAACTAGGAATAGCACAATCTCAAAGGATTCTTTTATTTATTTATCTATTTATTTATATAATAAGGCCCATTGTTTTTAAGCCTTGTGATTTCTTTCACTGGAGTTTCAGAAACCCAAGGATGAAACAGTCAATTCTTTTTCAACTCAATAATTTGATGATAATAGTCATTAAAGAACTAATGAGAACCAAGAAGAATACCTGATCTGGACTGATATAAAGCTTGGGACCCATCAAGCTGAACTGGAGGGATGAACACACAGGTTCTTTTCTTTGTAGATTGTTTTGCTCTGGGGCCCAAACTTGAGCAATTTGAAAATCCAAGAAATATTGCAGATCTTCAATTGGTGGTTTATCTGGGAAAAACAATGACAAACATATAATAAATGTTAAAACACCTGTACGTCTGAATAGAAGAAGCTACATAGTTGTTGTAGAAAGACCATGAAAAAGACCCTGTTCCCAAAATATTGAACTATGAGATTTCAGCCATGAACACCAAATATTTCAGACTCTTAATGGCTTATCACTTATCAGCATATAAATTCATAAAAACAACACTGTTTTTAAGTATGGAAGTGTAAATCATTTTTTAACAGGTACACCATCTACTTTCTAATTTCTATCATTGTGATCAACCTCAATGCCCATCACCAAAGGCTGCCCTGGCAGACTGGCAGTGCTACAACTGAAAATTTCAAGAATATAGACTTCATTACCCCCACCCACTTCTTTTTTTGGTGCAAGCCAAAGATCACAATCTCTCAAGAAAAAGATCATCTTCATCAAAACATGACACAATGAACACTGAATCAATCCCTCTCTCTTTGGTATAAAAAAAAAAATGGAGCACATCTCCCTGGTGGGTACAATCAAGTAAGCCTACAGTCTTTTATGGGTTGGGAGGGGGATCAGGCAAGCATACTTCCATATAAATAATCCAAAGCAACCACTAAGAATTCAAATGATATATCTAATGACATATTGGACTAAGAGTCAGATGTTTAACAAAGTGAGTTTTAGATTGGATCTTACACTCTAGATATAACTCAATTGCACGGGTCAAATGCTTTATTCCAGGCACTCCTTCAAGCAGAGAAACAATGGGTGTAAAAGTCATGTTAATCACATCTGGTGCTAGCTGTACAGTCTCAGCCCACTTGGCATGACTCTGTTCAAGATCATCACCCCCTCTTCTCCTGAAGATTACTGTAACATCCTGAAGCAAGAAACATAATTTAAAGGATCTTTCCACACACAAGTCCAATAGAAGAATTTGAACAATGAACAGTAACTAAGAGAGGGAGAAGTGACATTTCCTCAAGAAATATTTCAAGATCGAGCAAAAAGCTCCATGAGAATTTTGGAAGTGAAGAAGCAGTGAGAGCTAGGGGATCAAATTTCCTTGGAAAAACCCAAAAAAAAAAAAAGAAGGGAAAAATATGATGTGAAATGCCTACAACACAAACCTTGTCTTTGTATTTTAAGGGGCCAGCACTTGACTGGCTTTTCGAGTCCAGAAACCTATGATCACCAATGTCTTTCACATAATTCTCAATGTCCGAAGCTGACAAAGGAGATGACTGGTGCTGCCTGATATAGACCACATCTCTTCCACCAATCGTTGCAGATGTGACGATATGGGTACCGAAATTCTCAATAAAACTGAATAATGACCAAGGAAAAAGGAAAACAAAGCAGATAGCATATCAAAATCCTGGAGCTTTCTAGACTAAATTGACCTACTTCTCTTATAAAAATTACACTCTCTGCAGTTATCACCTATTGATCAAAGTAGGAACATAATATGATGTAAAGTAAATAATCAGGCCCCTGCAAAATCATATTATCCTCTAGAAGGTCTATTAGCCTATCACTTGGTTGATAATAAGCTTTTATTGAGAGGATTAGAACTACTTAAAAAAAAATTGACAGATATTTGTCAGGTGCAAAGTCTCAAGATTCACTACCATATACAGTTGCTTACCTTGCCAAGGCTGCAGGATCCCAAGAGTATGGAACAGCACGCTTGATTTCCTCATGCAAAACTAAATTTTGTTTTTCTAGTTTAACTTTGTATAGGGGAATGAAGTACCCAACCATGGCAAGGGATTTGGTTGATGCTGCATCAACTTGCCAAGAACCAGTGAAATTAAACATGGCATTGAAGCTTCCAAGAGGAATACAGCCTGATATACCTGATTTCTTATTGAAGTATTCTGCCATCTGGAATTTCAAGCATCAAAGGCACAAGGTCACAAAATTGCAGTTCAACAACTAGGCAAAACGGTTTTCTCTAAGTAGGAGAAAGTAATTTAAAATTCCAATGCATGCATGAAATCCTAACCACAGAGGTCCAGATGATACCATTTAATCCATAAATAGAAGATACAGTTCAAACAAGAAATTTGAGTTTAAGAGAATATGGATCCAAACTTGGTAGGCGTGTCCACAAGAACATTATTCTCTAATGCATCAGAGAGTACAGGTTTAAGCAAACTAATGAAAACAGTGGATTTCAAATCGTTTAATGACGCCATTTATTTTATCCAGCTATCTCTCTTTCGTCTGAGTATGCAACATTTTTCCAGTTGTCACTTACCTACTTTACCGATTGTATGATCCAGTAATAAAAAAAGCACCAAAACTGTGAGGTCAAGAGAAACACCTTACATAAAGATGACTGAAGTATCCCATGAGTAATTGTCTGCTCATGTTTTAAAAAGAGATTGAGAAAAGTTGTGTACAGACTGCTCCGGGATTAAGGGAAAAAGCAATTACCAGTTATGATACCTTAGTTTAAATAATCAATAATTATGAAGAATACTCTAAGGACTCTTGATGTTCATTGTAAAAATGTTCAGCTGATTGCTTTATTTTGACCCAGGCAAGTTAGTAAGTTTCTACTCATATCTCCTACTGTTATCATGGCCTCATTGCTGAAAGATGACATGAAAGTTCCACAATGCTGAAAAATGACTCGTAAGGGGATATTAGTAATTTAAGCATCTGATATTCATAACCATCAGACTACATCATAATCACAAAACAATTTCAGACACCTAGTTATAATGCTGATGCTAAATGAGTTTCTCTGTTAGGATAGACCAGAGGAAAGCAACCGAATTCAGAAGCCCTGAAGAAAAGAAAGAAAATTTTATTTTTTTTGTAACTTTCAGACCATGCCATGGAAAACAACCATATCAAGTGTTGGCATACCCAAAGACATCACGATTCACATATAAGCCATTGAAAGACACGAGAAAAACTGAATAATTTCAAGCAAGGAATATAAACATATCAACTAACCAAAAGGAGTACCGTTGGTAAAGATCTCAGAAAACCCAACAGAGCACAAAAACATGAGATACAATATGCAGAATCAACGATTTGAATAACAAACCAATTCCAGAACCACAAAAACGCAGCAAAGCAGCATGCCCACTTCACCATCATATTAGAAAATATGATAATTTTTTCAGTACTCAACCAAAATAAAACCAAGAAAACTTAATTCCCAGCAATCCTAATACTGAACTAAACTAAAGTTTCTGAAATCACATAAGCAGCAACAAGAATCCTAGTAAACCCAATATGCCAGCAAAACCATGGAATTCAAATGAGATGCCCATACAAGCAATTAAGCACTAGACCAAATCCGAACTCATAAGAAAACAAAAACCTATTAACCAAAAGTGGATCAAAAAGCACCTCATGGAAACTACAGAAGGGAATTCTGTCAATGGTCCTCTTGCCAGGAGAGCACTCGATATCGCGAGGCACATTTGGAACAACAACACCATCAGAGAGAACGAGATCCTTAGCCTCCTGGCCCACATCATCATCATCATCATCATCATCATCAAGATTCACAAGCCTCGACCCAGGTGTTCCTTTGCAGTAGAGAAGCCTGATATCGGAGGTAACATCAAAGCCACGACCCAGAGCTTGGATTGAGTTGCAGAGAGTGGTGGTCAAAGCGTCTGAGCTGGAGCTCCTCGGTCTTGTTGTTGAGGTCTCCATAGCAAAAGGGTCACCACTGTCTTTCATGAAAGAAGAGAAGCTAAACAAGAAGAAGAAATGGTTGTTGTTGTTGTTGTCGTAGTTGTTGCAATTCTCTGGTTGGTTGGGAGTCCGAGTATCATTTCATTTTTCTTTTGTTTTTGTCTTAGAGGGGTTTTTTTTTGCGGTGGCTGGCTTTGATGTTTTTTTTTAGACTATGTAGAGATTGGTGGGCATTTCTTTGTGCTTCTTCTTGTTCTAAAGGCAGCTTTTGACTGTAAGAATGGCTAAAAACGCGTTTAATGTGTTTATATAGAAATGGGGAAATAATAAAGAGGATTCTGAGTTGACTGGTCTTCCTTTTAAGGACTCAGTTGAAAGTTGAAACTCCACCCAAAAGTCAGACCAGGCCAAGAGCCCTAAAAATTCATAATGTCCGGGAAAGGTGATAACTTTGAACCTTAAGCATCGTCTACTCTATTGAATCATGTCATACACAGTTCAAAGAATTTATTCTATGCATAATTATTGAATGATATGTCAAATTATATTTTATATATATATATATATATTACATTTTACCTATTTATATCTTATTTAATAATAATGAAAATGCTTCTAAATAGTCAAAAATAATTTTACTTTTGGTCATACTTAGCTGAAATACAATAATGGTTTTAGGTTGATTTGGTAGGTGTTTCGTGGACTACGTTTGCAAGTGAAATATATAAGTGGTAGAATTTTTAATGAAGGTTTATGTGGTTTTAAAACGGTGCTACTAATAAAAAGACTTTACATAAAAGCATTCTCATTTCTAGGATACTAAAAATCTACCATTTGCTAGAGGCTGCTCATCTTTGAAGTGAAGCCTTAATTTTGATTCCGGATTGACAAAACTTTAATTGAAAGTGATCAAATTTATAAGAAATTAAAGTCCAAATTCATAGTTTCAATATCACCATCCAAATGCAACCCAAGAGAATTTCCACTTGCAGATCAATATCCTGCAAAGTTTGACCATCTGATAACATACGTCTTGAAAACAAAATATTGGACATCCTACAAACTAATGAATCCTTCTCTAAAATAATGTATAATCCAAAAACAATTATCAATGGAACCAAAGCCAAAAGCTGTTTGATTGCCTCTCTTTTTTATTGGACCCAACAATAGAGTTTGAAACATAGAATTGTACCAAGTTGGACTATTTACTATTATTAATTAATTATGTGCCTTTTTACAGTTGTTGGGTGGCCCTAGACATGTCCCATCCCATGTGTCTTTCCGATTTTACCCAATCTAGTGCCCTTCCTCTGCTCCCAAACAAAATTTTATGTACCTTGCTGCTTCTAATTATAATACCATCATATATGATGATGATGATGGTGATGATGATACAATTCTTATTACAATTCTATCTTACTCCAACTTTCCTAGCATGTAGTTTAACTACTTATTTTATTATGACAGCAGTAATGTTAGAAGGATTGCATTAATCACATCATATGACAGGTGGAGTCTACTTATCACATTAATTATTATAAATTATTATGACCAATTGGTAATTAACGTATCATTAGGATACAATGTGGTTATGCAATTCCTTACTAATAATACATTTGGAGGAAGACTTGGTCATCTACCCGTATGTCAATTGATAACCATCACATGCAAATTTAGGCAAAAAACCAATAACTAAGCATTTCCATTGCAAAACATAAGTACTCTAAATTTAGATATGCCTTGTAAAGCAAAAACCAACCAAGTATGTGGCACATAGTTTAGGAAGCCAGAAAGCCATTCCTTTGAGTTTGCAAAAATGCCAGAGAAATTTTTGCGCTACCTCACAAACGACAAAACCAAACTGGCCCTCCCACTCAATATAACCTTTCATATTCACCCTTTCTTCCTCATCACCTATAAGCAGCCTTGGGCCTAGCCAAGGAGGTTGCGGAAACCCAAAAATGCAGGCCTATGGCTGCTTCTTAGTTGTCTTTCTTCTCTGCTCTTCTTTCTCTTCTTTCTCCTCTGCTCTAACCAATGCCGAAGCGTCCTTCATTGCTCACCGCCAGCTATTAACCATCCCTGAAGATGGCAACCTGCCCGACAACTACGAATATGAGGTTGAGGTGAACCTGAAGTTTCCTAATTCCAGGCTTAGACGTGCATACATTGCACTTCAAGCTTGGAAGAAGGCCATGTACTCGGACCCTTTTAAAACAACCGCAAACTGGGTTGGTGCTAATGTTTGTAATTATACTGGAGTGTATTGTGCCAAAGCTCTTGATGACCCAGAATTGGAAGTTGTGGCTGGCATTGATCTCAACCGTTATGACATTGCAGGATACCTTCCTGTTGAATTGGGCTTGTTGAGTGACATTGCTTTGTTCCACATCAACTCCAACAGGTTCTGTGGTATCATTCCAAAGAGCTTTGAGAGACTTACACTTCTCCACGAGCTTGATGTTAGTAACAACAGGTTTGTGGGATCGTTCCCAGAAGTCGTTCTGTCAATTCCAAACCTCAAGTACCTTGACCTCAGGTTCAACGATTTCGAGGGGGCATTGCCTCCTGAGCTTTTCAATAAGGAATTGGATGCACTGATCTTGAATGACAATAGGTTCACATCCACCATTCCTGACACACTTGGGAACTCCCCTGTCTCAATGCTTGTGGTTGCCAACAATCATCTTGAGGGATGCATTCCTAACAGCATTGGAAAGATGGTAAACACTTTGAATGAGGCACTCTTCTCCAACAATAAGTTTGCTGGGTGTTTGCCTCCTGAAATTGGATCTCTCTCAAATATGACTGTGTTTGATATTAGTTCAAATACAATCAGTGGGATCATGTCTAAGACTTTCAAAGGCCTTAAGAAGGTGGAGCAGTTGAATATTGCAAACAACATGCTAACTGGGTTTGTTCCTGAGAGTATATGCAAATTGCCTAAGTTGGAGAATTTCACCTTCTCCGACAACTACTTCAATGGGGAGGCTCAAGAATGTGTACCATCATTTAAGGACACTATGTTCGATGACACAAGCAACTGCTTACCAGATAGGCCTAAGCAGAAGTCACCAAAACAATGTCAAGCTGTGGTAAGCAAACCAGTGGATTGCAGTAAGTCAAAGTGTGGAGGCGGATCAGGACCACCAAAACCTTCTCGTCCTCCAGTTGAGAAGCCAAAGCCAAAGCCACCAGTGCCTAAAACAGAGACTCCAAAGCCACAACCACCTAAAGAAAAACCTTCGAAGGAAGAACAACCTTCGAAAGAGAAACCACCCAAAGAACAACCTCCTAAGGAGGAACCGCCCAAAGAACAACCTCCGAAGGAGAAACCACCAAAAGAACACCCTCCTAAAGAGGAACCACCCAAACCACAACCACCTAAAGAAGAACCTCCCAAACAAAACCCACCTACACCAAAACCATCTCCCGAACCGGTTCCAGAAACTCCAAAACTAGTTGTGAGCCCGCCTAAAACAGTTATAGCACCTCCACCACCTGTTCTTTTCACTATAAGTCCGGAGGAGCCACATGAGCCACTAATAGTTCACTTTCCACCTGCAGTCCACTCTCCACCACCACCTGTTTTTTCCACTATAAGTCCGGAGGAGCCACAAGAGCCACTAATAGTTCACTCTCCACCTGCAGTCCACTCTCCTCCACCACCTGTTTTTCTCACTATAAGTCCGAAGAAGCCACCAATAGTTCAATCTCCACCTGCAGTCCACTCTCCACCTGCAGTCCACTCTCCTCCACCACCTGTTTTTTTTACTATAAGTCCGACAGAGGCTGAGGCGCCAATAGTTGACTCTCCACCTACAGTCCACTTTTCTCCACCGCCTGCTTTTTCCCATCAAAGTCCGGAGGCTGAGGCACCAATAGTTGACTCTCCACCTGCAGTCCACTCTCCTCCATCGCCTGCTTTTTCTCGTCAAAGTCCGGAGGCTGAGGCACCAATAGTTTACTCTCCACTTACAATCCACACTCCTCCACCGCCAATCCATTCTCCACCACCCCCAGTTCACTCACCCCCACCACCACCGATTCACTCTCCTCCACCACCGGTCCATTCACCACCTCCACCGGTACACTCACCTCCACCACCTGTCTACTCACCTCCACCACCAACCCACTCTCCACCACCACCGGTCCACTCTCCTCCACCACCTGTCCACTCTCCACCACCACCAGTCCACTCTCCTCCACCACCTCCACCAATCCACTCTCCACCACCACCGGTCCACTCTTCTCCACCACCTCCACCAATCAACTCACCTCCACCACCGGTTCACTCACCTCCACCACCGGTTCACTCACCTCCACCACCGGTCCACTCTCCTCCACCACCGGTCCACTCTCCTCCACCACCAGTCCGGTCACCTCCACCACCGGTCCACTCTCCTCCACCACCAGTTCCACCGGTCCACTCTCCTCCACCACCTGTCCACTCACCACCTCCACCAATCCACTCTCCACCACCACCAGTCCACTCTCCTCCACCACCTGTCCACTCACCACCTCCACCAATCCACTCTCCACCACCACCGGTCCACTCTTCTCCACCACCTCCACCAATCAACTCACCTCCACCACCAGTTCACTCACCTCCACCACTGGTCCACTCTCCTCCACCACCGGTCCACTCTCCTCCACCACCAGTCCGGTCACCTCCACCACCGGTTCAATCTCCTCCACCACCTGTCCACTCACCTCCACCACCTGTCCAATCACCTCCACCACCGATCCACTCACCTCCACCACCGGTCCAGTCTCCTCCACCACTTGTCCACTCACCTCCACCACCGGTCCATTCACCTCCACCACCGGTCCACTCTCCTCCACCTCCAGTAAACTCTCCGCCACCACCTTCTCCTTCTCTTTCACCTCCTCCTCCTACTTTCTCACCACCCCCTCCAATCGACGACTTGGTCCTCCCACCGAACTTCGGCTTCCAATACTCATCACCACCTCCACCGATGTTTCCAGGCTACTAAGCAATACAATATCAACCTTTCCTACTTACATTTTGAATCTCTTTATAAGTTTTGCTATCTTTCAGTGAACACCCACTTTTGATAGTTGATCATAGATTGTAATACATGACATCAAAGTGTAAATCTTCTCCAAATGGCTACTCAATGCAATAAAGGACATTATCGGCAAACTGTTCAATCAAATTTCTTCTCCATTTTAATTTTCTATATTTGTTTGATGTGTGTGAATGGAAACCGGCTTTTCTCTAAGCTAATAATTTGCTTAAACTATTTTGGTTAATTATGTATATATGATTATATGTATGCAATCAGATTATATTTTAATATTGAATGATAGTTTAATAAAATTTTAATCATGAGTAAGAATTTCACCTACCTAAGTACATGAAAATTAAAGAGTTTTCGACTAGAACACCTGTAACGTACCTATACTTGCACTAAGAGCTCGATCACTAGCATTGTTTTGCACATTTTCCGGTGTAGTTACACTACTAATTTTCTCTTAAAAACTCAAAATTCTAAATCTTAATCTCATGTATCCCTTAATGCATGCTAAATTATATCTAAATAAATCCCCTTCCAAAAAAATTATCAACAACAAACAAGTAGAAAATAGGAAAGAAAAATGAATTTTCAGTGTAATAACAATTGAAATTGTTATCGCATTACAGTAGTCGAGCGCAATATATGTTTTTGAACATGCAAAAGCACATTGACAGATCACTTTTTTATCGTAATAGTGCCGAGTGCAGTGACAACTCTGTGAGCTTGGTCTCATTTTTCACTTCTCTTCTTCCTTGTATCCTTTTATCTTCCCTGAGTCCATTTCTTTTTCTGTTTCACTCTGTTTCTTACCGTAAAAATCAATGTTGTTCTGTTCGTTCGGAAATTCATTAAAAGAAGAGCACAGGCTGATCGAAGAGGGTTGAAGCCTGAAGGTGAGGTTTTTGACAGAATGCAATCGACATTTTCTCCATGATTGTTTTTTCTGTTGGGATAAGTCCANTTTTTCCTTTGGTGAACAACTCTGACACGATTGCTGTTCTTTAGGAATTAATTAATTATTTTTCTTTTCACATTTTCCTCTAGTTTTGTATTTATATTGTGCTATTCATGCTACTATATTTTTGCTGGGGTTGGTTTCAATAATTAACGGGTTCAATTCTAGCAATTTTTCGCTTATTGTTTACGTTAACACCACCCACGTACATAAATTTGATAGATGGAATTGAAAACTGTTGTACGATGAAGAGGCAGTGCATGACCATGGAATTGTTTAAGACGTAAAAAGCAGCAAAACAAAATGGGATATTAGAAACACAAGAGCTTGGACTTCAAGCATAATGCTCCCAACTGTAATATGACACTCTACGTCTTAATTAGCTACTGCTTGTGATATGTTTATTAGTGGAGATATGGTCTCTAAAACATAACCCAGGGTGGAAATTAAAACGCTAAAATTAACGAACATAACTAAATTTTCGGTGCTTAATTTATGGAGGGCAGAAAGGCATTCCTAAAATTTGCAAAAGATGCATGCAGAGATATTCTTGCAGAGCCTCTCAAACAAATCCCAACCAAATTGGCCTTCCCTTTAAATATAAAACTCCCTAGTTTACCCTCGATCCTCCTCATCAGCCCTAGGGCCTAACAAAAGATGGAGGCCCTTGGCTGCTTTCTAGTTTTCTTTCTTCTCCTCTCTTCCCTCTCATCCTTCTCCTTTGCTCTAAACGATGTCCAAGCATCCTTCCAGCTCTTAACTCTCCGTGAAGACGGTGACCTGCCTGATAACTACGAAAATGAGGTTGAGTTCGACTTGAGGTTTCCCAACTCCAGGCTTAGACGTGCATACATTGCACTTCAAGCTTGGAAGAAATCTATATACTCCGACCCTCTTAACACAACTGCAAATTGGGTTGGTGCAAGTGTTTGTAATTATACCGGAGTGTTTTGTGCCCCAGCTCTTGATGATCAAGAATTAGAGGTTGTGGGTGGCATTGATCTCAACCATGCTAACATTGCAGGATACCTTCCCGTTGAATTAGGCCTATTGAGTGACATTGCCTTATTCCACATCAACTCCAACAGGTTTTGTGGTATCATCCCAAAAAGCTTCGAGAGGCTTACACTTCTCTACGAACTTGATCTTAGCAACAACCGATTTGTGGGAACGTTCCCAGAAGTTGTTCTGTCAATTCCTAACCTCAAGTACCTTGATCTCAGGTTCAATGATTTCGAGGGGAAATTGCCTCCTGAGCTTTTCAATAAGAAATTGGATGCTCTGATCTTGAACGACAATATGTTCACATCCACCATTCCTGACACACTTGGGAACTCCCCTGTCTCATTGCTTGTGGTCGCCAACAATCGTCTTGAGGGATCCATTCCTAAAAGCATTGGAAAGATGGCAAACACTTTGAATGAGGTCATCTTCTCCAACAACAAGCTTTCTGGGATTTTGCCTCCAGAAATTGGATCTCTTTCAAATCTAACAGTGCTTGATATAAGTTCTAACCAATTTAATGGGGACATGTCTACGACTTTCAAAGGTCTTGAGAAGGTGGAGGAGTTGCATATTTCAAACAACAAGCTATCTGGGGTTGTTCCTGCGAGTATATGTAAGTTGCCTAACTTGGGGTATTTCGAATTCTCCCACAACTACATCAATGGTGAGGCCCAAGAATGTGTACAATCTCGAAAGAACATTGTGTTCAAAGACACGGGCAATTGCGTACTGGATAGGCCTAACCAGAAGTCAGAAAAACAATGTCAAGTTGAGACGCCAAGGCCAATGCCACCAGTGCCCACACCCGAGACACCAAAGCCGATTCCAGAAACTCCAGAACTGGTTGTAGAAGTGCCTTTGTCTGCTGATGGAAGTACTATGACTCCAATTAGCCCTCCACCATATCCTCAATCACCTCTGCCATCACAAATTGGCTCTCCTCCACCATCAATCAACTCACGCCCAGCACCACCCCCTATTCAGTCTACTCCGCCTAATGATTCATCACCAACCCCCTCTCAACCATTCCCAGTTCACTCTCCTTCACCTTCACCTCAAGAAGAACCTCCCGAACTAAGTCCAACCCCCTCTCAACCATTCCCAGTTCGCTCTCCTTCACCTGAAGAAGAACCTCTTCAACTAAGTCCAACCCCATCACCAGAATCACCTCTGGAGTCGCTCCCACCAGACACTCCAGGACCAATTGCGAGCTCCCCTGAAACTGTTGCAGCAGCGCCACCACCTGAAATTAGTCCAATGACGCCTAAAGAGCCTTTTGATGGAAGTCCAGTGTTGCCTACCAGTCGAGGTTTCTTGGAAGGCTCCATAGAGATTCACAGTCGCCGGCACAAGATCACTTTCCGCTACCCCAACAAGAAAGGATAGGAAAATACTTGAAACATAAAAAATTGTCGTCAAATCAAATCCATTCACAGAGAAACCAATCTCTCTGATTGAATTGACTTTTCACAAAGAAATTTGCTAGACCGATCCAAACATGCATGTTGGATTGAGTTTGGATTTCCGGTCCGAAATGAGAAAATCATCAAAATTGGTCAGACTGGATTGAATTGGATTGACAAATTTAGATACAAGCATGAATATTGTGCTAGATTTATTATGGAGAATCAATATTAGATATCCTGGGAGGGACTTTTGCACGATCAGAAAAAGAAATGAGGGTCTGAGTCTCACACGGACTCTGTTGAATAGCGAGAACAGACTCATCATCTCTTTTAAGGCCTTAAAACTCATTTCATCACCATAAATACTCGGATTTATTTTCAATTCATGAACAATAGCTCGGTCTTTAAGCATGCTCACTACTGTAGACATTGTAGGTCTTAATGCCGGTGACGGATTGGTGCATATTAGAGCCACTTTAATCATTATTATTGCCTCTTCCTTGTTCAACTCAGACGCCAACTTAATTTGGATCCACCACCTCCATCAGATTTCCTTTCTGTTGCAAAAGAAGAAAGTCGAAATGGAAAATTAAAATTAAAATTAAAAGATATAAAGCACGTTTCTTGATTGGTGATTAAAATATAGTTTTCTAAAAATAACCATCTAATTGCTTTGTTTTAAGTTTTTTAATTTGCTGGATTTGATTGCTTGCTTTAAAATGTTTGCATAAAATATTTAAAATATTTATGAAAAGAGAGAGTTTTGATACTCTTTGTTATTGTTTGGAAAGAAAATTTTATATTTCGGTGGATCATTTAAAGAGTAGATTCGAAGTTACACCTTTTTCTCGAGTCTGTAGTCCACACTGTAATAGTCAAACTTCTCTTCTCTACACCACACAAATTGGAAACTGAATCCAAGTGAATCACATGAAGTGAAAATGAGTAAAGGCAAAAACTTGGTAAACTTGTTTAGCAAGCTACATGTACATCAAATCTATACACATTCATGAAATGATGAAATACCCCTGATGATAACTAATCTCTATGTTTCAACCATATGTTCACAAATCTATGTTGGTTCATGAAATCCCCAATGACCCACGTATATCAGAGTACATTTTGCAATATTGTGCTTAATTTTACTATTGAGAATCAAGCTTAACTGACTACATATCCGGGGCAGAAGAAGCGGAAGAGGCAGTCCATTTTGCATTAGATGAATAAATGAGGCTTTCGCTTTCACGGGAGCTCATGGTCGTATCAGTCTCATCTCTGAAGGCCTTAAATCTCAAGTCATCACCATAAATACTCGGATTTACGGTCAATTCAAGAACAGTAGTTTGGCCTTCAAGCATGCTCACTACTTCAGACATGGTAGGCCTTAGTGCTGGTGATGGATTGGCGCATAGTAGAGCCACTTTAATCATTCTAAATGCCTCTTCCGTCTTGAACTGAGACCCCAACTTTGGATCCACCAGCTCCATCAAATTTCCTTTCTGTTGCAAAACTAGAGCCTGCAGCATTGAGAAGAAATGGAGATGAAATAAAGTAAAAAAAATTCAACAAGAAAAATGCTTTTACTAATAATGTGGAGCCAAACAATGTGATTCTAAATAATTAAGTTAATTTTCCTGATCAATTGTAGGCAAAGCTAGATGACCACGTCAAGTGGAAAATAAGTCCCACAAAAAGAAATCGAGTTTCCACTTGTACTTTTGCATGTACTGAACATATGTGATAAAGATCTTACCCAATCTAGAAGGCATACAAAATTCTCGTTCGGCCGATATTTGATGTTGTTTTTGCCAGATAGGAGTTCCAATGCAACAACTCCGAAACTGTAAACATCTGCTTTATCAGTTAAATAACCCCATAATGCATACTCTGGCGCCATGTATCCTCTGCACAATAACAAACTATTCCATGACTTTCTGTTGACTTCCATCAAGATTTCATGTAACAAATTTTAGGTACCAGATTACGTGGTCATATGAATTTCAATGATATTTTGGAATGCAATTAGTAAAGCAACTATAAATAGAGTTTTATTGCCTTTGAAAAAATTGACTTAAAAAAGCCTTTATTTTTATCTAAACTAAGAGTTCTGCAAACTAATCTTTCCCGAACTTTATCTTTTGACGAGAGAAACTAAGAGAATGAAAAGGAACAAAATAGAATCCATAATAAACGAAAGAGAAAATGAAAGGTTGCTCACATAGTTCCAGCAACTCTGGTGCTAATATGGGTCTTCTCCTCTTCGTCCAGCTTAGCCAAACCAAAGTCAGATATCTTAGGGTTAAGGTCACTGTCAAGCAGTATATTGGTTGTTTTGATGTCTCTATGAACAATTTTCAGAGTTGACTCCTCGTGCAGGAAAGCCAGACCTCTTGCAATGCCAACACATATTTTTTGCCTTGTATGCCAGTCCAGTTTCTGTAGGCCTTCTTCTGGACCTGAATTTTAAAAATAAAAAAAACTTAAGAAATGAGATTCATCAAACTGGCTTTAAGACACCAACTTCTACATTATCTAGCTTACCAAACAAAGTATGTGCAAGGCTATTGTTCTCCATGTATTCATACACCAACAATAACTGATTTCCTTCAATGCAACATCCGTACAGTTTAACAAGATTCGGGTGTTGTAAAGCAGAAATCATGCCTATCTCATTCACAAATTCACGATTTCCTTGCTTTGATTTTGAAGAAAGTTGCTTAACTGCGATAATAGTACCATCTAATAATTCGCCCTGCAATTTGGAGTATAATATATTTGATGAATGTGGTCATCCATAAGTACCATAGACCAAAGTAGAGAAAAAACAAAAAAAAGAAGAAAAGTACTTACAAATATAGGGAAACAAAAAGGAGTTATAGCATACCTTGTAAACAGCTCCAAAGCCGCCTTCCCCAAGCTTGTTTGCAGCATCAAAGTTGTTAGTGGCAGCTTTAATTTGTTTATATCTAAAGAAACCAGTTTGCAAATCTAATCCTTTCAGATCTGTCCATGCATGTTACAAGGTTAGTATATTGAACTGCTTCTTAACTGGGGGTTTGGTGGCCTAATGGCTTGTTAAACAATATTGGAAATAATAACACGAGAAATATTAAGCAACTAGAAGAGACGGTTCAAATTAGAAATAGCTTATGAAGAGTTCTTAGAAAAGAAAGGAGTAAGCGGGGTAACTAATGCAGCACTAGTTGTAGAACATAAAATGAATTTCTATTTATAACAGGTTTACATAAGGGATCGACATTAAACCCCTTTAAACCAAACAGGTTAACTGTACCTTGTTCCCTGGATGACTTGCCTCCCAAACAGCCTTTCAACCAAAGAATGCCACAAGTCACTAAAATAAGGCATAACACTAAAACAACTCCAATCACAATGTATATCTTCCTTTTGCTATCATCAGGCGGCTTGAAATCTAGAAGTGAAATAAGATCCAAGGACAGTGGTGATAAGAAAACCATGTATTACTATAGCAAATTATAAAGAGAAAACTTATAACTTATTACTTACCAGACTCCACAGAGATAGCTGATATAAGAGAACCATATGTTCCTCTTGTTGGAACATTAGTTGTCCCTTTCCCAGCCCACTGAAAGCGGATCTCTATAGTCTTAAGAGTAACAACTGCTTTAAATACCCTAGTCACTTCCTTATCAACCCCTTGTGCTTCCTTTTCAATATCAAAATCCTTCAATACACGTTTTTCCTGTAATAAATAACTATAATTAATTATTTGAGTGGAAAAATAAGAAATAAGGGGAGTGATCAAGAAATATATAAGGAAAATTAGAGGAAGGAAGTCTATGTGGATAGGTGGTTATGTTTTTGCGAGAGAGAAAAAAAACAAACAAACAAACAAACTGAAGAACAGTTAAATTTATCCAAATGATTAAAAAGGTCAAAAGTTATTAAACATAAAATTTCCAATTTATCTCATCCATGGTGAACATAAAAAGTTACTACCTGGATATAAACATCAAACATTCGTCTTCCAACACCATAATAAGAACTGTTGTCTCTGAGGACTATTTCTGCAAAGTGTAGTTTCACAGTGTAATTTCCATTTGCTAAGCAACGGGCATAATATGTGAGAGAAAGAGGAGACAGTCGTGCAGTTCTGTACAGTTCAGGGTTTTTCATTTTGAGTGTGGAAATATTAGTCGCTATATAGTCTTTGGTAGAACTCCAAACATCTGAAAAATCACCAGTACTACTAAATCCCCAATTTGCTGAGCCCTGAACAAATTTTGCTGCACCTCCTGAGGTTTCATCTCCATCATACTTGATTCGTCCAATGGTAGTTTGTTTTCCACCACAATTTAGATGTAACGAATACAGATCTATACAGAGAAAACAGCATACAAAATTATAAGACAAATGAACTTAAGACAATATTTTATAGCCTTTTCATATTATATGGGCACAAAAGTGTACACTGAGGTTTAATTCTACAACAGATTTAATTACCTTTTGAACATGAATTAAGGCAATTGCTAAGTATCCTACATTATACAAAAAAAAAANAAAAAAAAAAAAAAAAAAAAAAAAAAAAGGCATTAGCTTATGCAAAATTAATGAGGAGAAGTGAAAATTTGAATATAATTCATTGAGTTAGAATCTTACGAGTTGTTCTGTCTGGAAAAACTTCTGAACAAATTGCTGATGAAACAACAAAACTAGTTACTTTCATTTCATATATTGAGTTAGTCAAAGAAAGTATATTAAGTTTATCTCAAGAAGGTTAAGAAGAAGAAGAGGATAAAGAGAGAGTCAACTCTTACAAGGTCTCTCGACAAGTAGTTGGAACAGAGCTCTCAGAAAAATTATTGTAAGAAAGATCTATATTGCTGCACACAAACATGAAGTTCCACATTAACACGAATTCTAAGTAAATGACAATAGTATGCATATGATCTGAGTAAATGAAAAAGCTTAAGCAGAAAATATGTGTAAGATTTTAGGATGAAGAAACATACTAGCGACTGTCTCTATTTTTTATCCACTCTGGAAGCCCAGTCAGCAAGTTATGTGTCAGATATCTGATCAGTAAGCAATATAAACAGACGTGAACAAACATTTATCTATATAAATACTGGTTCAAAAGGTTACACAGAAAGAAGGGAAATTTAAAATTCCAAAAAATAACTTAATGTCACAGTGCACCATCCAAGCTCTCAAGTGTGGAAAATATAGGCCCATCCTTGGTACAGCTATGATTCCTAGGGAGAGAGTCTAGATGAATCCTAATTGTACCCATATTCTCCTTTTTTCTTGGTAAATGAAAAAAATCATACTCATATTGTCATTTGGTTAGAATGTTCACTGTCCAAAACTAGGCTCCCATATTAGAATCAATAGGAAAACTTCAAAATTTGATCGTGATACATGTAGAAACCAAGGGAAAGGCCCCTATATATCACTATGTGAGCTAGCTACCATTATGAATTTAGATTCCTTACATCGTGGCCATTTCCATTATATTTGCAAGATTTGGAATGCTCCCTTCCAGTCTGTTGAAGCTAAGATCTCTGCAAGAGAGGAAAAAAAGAAAAATTAGAATTCATTGATTCATACGATATTGGGAACAGGGAAGAAAGTTTATCAAGTGAAAATTCAGTGAATCTTAAAGACATGAGTTAACTACTGTTATGAAGAGTGTCAGTGTGAAAAATAAATACATGAACAGAACCTTGATAGAGATGGATATTTATATGAACATTTAATGGACATGTGTTTCAAAGGGCTATGTGAAAGTCTGAGTACCAAATTCAAGATTGGGTCCAAATAGTATGCATAACATGTTTCATATCTTTGGAATGTGAAAAATCAGGCATCACATCAATTAGTCAAGATTGAGGTCAAAATTTTATTTTTCATCCACTAAATTGTAAAATATGGAAGTAATACTACCCCAAATTGCACATTTGGGTCTAAAATGAATCAACAATTTGAGTATTCTAATGTTTTTAAGCTTGTCATATGTAATTTCAAGCATTGCATATAGAATTCTTATTTCAGTGTATACTTATAGCATTATCATTTTGCTAAACGACAGCAGTAATAATCTAGAGCCCCTACAGTGCAAAGCCAACTATTAAGAGCTCCACATCATGGAAAAAAAAAAAAGAAGAAGAATGAATAGACAGAAGAATTACAAGACACTCAGACTTGTCATGGTAGAGATATATTCAGGGATTGCTCCTGTAATATTGCAGCTCCTTAACATCCTGCAATTTGAGCAACCATATAAGAAAAATTATTATTATTCTGTATGCGGATTATTCAGAAAAGAAAATATACTAAGACCACAGAGATAGCTCACAATGTCTGCATGCCTGTCATGTTCGATAAATTTGGAAAATCCGAACTCTCACCGCCCAAGTCACTAATCCTTCTGCATAATGTTACATCATGATAATGTGTAGGAATACAAGTATCTTCAGCAATCATTTTTATTATTATTAAATTAGAAAAATGCCTGAATTTAGAGAACTGAGAACTTAGAAGTGAGGACTCACAGGTCTTGCATATTACTTAAGGCAGAAAGACTGGAAGGAAGGGGCCCTTCAAGACCACTAGCTTGCATCTCTCTGTGAACAACATATTTTAGATGNGTACACTGAGGTTTAATTCTACAACAGATTTAATTACCTTTTGAACATGAATTAAGGCAATTGCTTAGTATCCTACATTATACAAAAAAAAAAAAAAAAGGCATTAGGTTATGCAAAATTAATGAGGAGAAGTGAAAATTTGAGTATAATTCATTAAGTTAGAATCTTACGAGTTGTTCTGTCTGGAAACACTTCTGAACAAATTGCTGATGAAACAACAAAATAGTTACTTTCATTTCATATACTGAGTTAGTCAAAGAAAGTATATTAAGTTTATCTCAAGAAGGGTAAGAAGAAGAAGAGGATAAAGAGAAAGAGTCAACTCTTACAAGGTCTCTCGACAAGTAGTTGGAACAGAGCTCCCAGAAAAATTATTGTAAGAAAGATCTATATTGCTGCACACAAACATGAAGTTCAACATTAACAGGAATTCCAAGTAAATGACAATAGTATGCATATGATCTGAGTAAATGAAAAAGCTGAAGCAGAAAATATGTGTAAGATTCTAGGATGAAGAAACATACTAGCGACTGTCTCTATTTTTTATCCACTCTGGAAGCCCAGTCAGCAAGTTATGTGTCAGATATCTGATCAGTAAGCAATATAAACAGACGTGAACAAACATTTATCTATATAAATACTGGTTCAAAAGGTTACACAGAAAGAAGGGAAATTTAAAATTCCAAAAAATAACTTAATGTCACAGTGCACCATCCAAGCTCTCAAGTGTGGAAAATATAGGCCCATCCTTGGTACAGCTATGATTCCTAGGGAGAGAGTCTAGATGAATCCTAATTGTACCCATATTCTCCTTTTTTCTTGGTAAATGAAAAAAATCATACTCATATTGTCATTTGGTTAGAATGTTCACTGTCCAAAACTAGGCTCCCATATTAGAATCAATAGGAAAACTTCAAAATTTGATCGTGATACATGTAGAAACCAAGGGAAAGGCCCCTATATATCACTATGTGAGCTAGCTACCATTATGAATTTAGATTCCTTACATCGTGGCCATTTCCATTATATTTGCAAGATTTGGAATGCTCCCTTCCAGTCTGTTGAAGCTAAGATCTCTGCAAGAGAGGAAAAAAAAGGAAAAATTAGAAGTCATTGATTCATATGATATTGGGAACATGGAAGAAAGTTTATCAAGCGAAAATTCAGTGAATCTTAAGACATGAGTTAATTAACTGTTATGAAGAGTGTCAGTGTGAAAAATAAATACATGAACAGAACCTTGATAGAGACGGATATTTATATGAACATTTAATGGACATGTGTTTCGAAGGACTATGTGAAAGTCTGTGTACCAAAATTCAAGATTGGGTCCAAATAGTATGCATAACATGTCTCATATGTTGGAATGTGAAAATCAGGTATCACATCAATTAGTCAAGATTGAGGTCAAAATTTTATTTTCCATCCACTAATTTGTAGAATATTGAAGTAATACTTCCCCAAATTGCACATTTGGATCTAAAATGATTCAAAAATTTTGAGTATTCTAATGTTTTTAAGCTTGTCATATGTAACTTCAAGCATTTCATATAGAATATTCTTATTTCAGTGTATACTTATAGCATTATCATTTTGCTAAATGACAGCAGTAAAATCTAGAGCCCCTAGAGTGTAAAGGCAACTATTAAGAGCTCCACATCATGGAGGAAAAAAAAAAAAAAGAGAATGAATAAACAGAAGAATTACAAGACACTCAGACTTGTCATCGTAGAGATATATTCAGGGATTGCTCCTGTAATATTGCAGCTCCTTAACATCCTGCAATTTGAGCAACCATATAAGTAAAAGTATTATTATTCTGTATGCGGATTGTTCTGATAAGAAAATATACCAAGACCACAAAGATAGCTCACAATTTCTGCATGCCTGTCATGTTTGATAAATTTGGAAAATCTGAACTCTCACCGCCCAAGTCACTAATCCTTCTGCATAAGGTTACATCATAATAATGTGTAGGAATACAAGTATCTTCAGCAATAATTTTTATTATTATTAAATTAGAAAAGCGCCTGAATTTAGATAACTAAGAACTTAGAAGCGAGGACTCACAGGTCTTGCATATTACTTAAGGCAGAAAGACTGGAAGGAAGGGGCCCTTCAAGACCACTCGCTTGCATCTCTCTGTGAACAACATATTTTAGATGGATTTAGATTGCACCAGAAAATATTTTCAGAAAAGACTTAAAAAGTATACTAGAAAAGATCTCTTACAAGCTCTGGAGTTCATTCCAACTTTGAAAATAGTTGGGTATTTTTCCAGTGAAGTTGTTGCTGCCAATCCAACTGTAAATAATCCCACAAAAAACCAAAAGATTGAATTACAAAAACCTGAAGCTTTTTCAGGAAGGAACCTAAATTATTTAAGGTGCAATAAAATCACTTACAGTATTTGTAATTTGGTCAAATTCATGAGAGCCACAGGCAACTCTCCAGTGAGATTGTTAGCACGAAGATAGCTGTAGTTACCCATGGGCAAGAGCAAGACCAAACCATTGTAAACTACCATTTTGACTTTCTTACGCAAATCCAAAACGTTAAAAAGGAAGATAAAAGAAAAAAAAAACTTACAGAATCTCCAAGTTAATCAATTTCCCCAACTCAGGGGGAATAGTTCCAGAAAATAAGTTGCTCTCCAAGGCCCTGAAAGCGTAGCCTCGTCAAGGTCACAGCCAACCCAAACCATATACACAATGTAAGAAAGATTCAAAACATACAAGGCTCGGAGAGTAGTTATGCTTCCCAAATAGCCAGGGATAGGTCCTGATAAGTTGTTCACACTGAGAACCCTGCTCTGGGACATTACATTAGTTCAACTATTGACATGAGAATTTATTGGCAACCTCAAGCATAAGTCTAGAAGGCACTTACAGAAATTCCAACTTCGTAGAATTCCATTCACGTGGTATTGAACCACTAAGGTAATTCTGGCCCAAATTACTATGTGAGCAAGAAGAAAGAGTGCTATTAGGATAAAAACTTAATAGTTTTGAGGTGGTAAAGAGAAAACAAAATAGTGAAAATATCTTCATACACTTGCTTAAGGTAAGGTAGCTTCACCAATGCTGCTGGAAGCACACCATCAAGATCCTGCCCTGTAAGGAAACTGCATGATAAGGACCCAAAATATCATAGGTTATGTTGTGTTAAAAATTCCTGAGTAATGTTTTAAGACAAAGGAGAGAAACTTTTATACACTTGTATTACAATCCCTTAAAAACTTGATAGAACTAAAAATTTAATTCCACGGATGAAACTCAAAACATCATCAAATCCAGCAGACCTAAGCTATGTAATGTGCAGTCCTTGAAAAGGTCAAGGTAATTGGAACAAGAGTAAGGAAGAGTGAGGGAGTTAATGTTAGAAATATGTTAAACGACCTCAGCAAGCTCTACAGTTGGATGCCTGTTCATTCAACTTTATGTAAAAGTTGAATCCCCATTATTGAAATTGGTTTCAAAATCTATTATTAAAAAAAGGGCTACAGAATCACTTCCCACATTGTCATGCATAATGCTATTGTCAAATCCTAGGCCATCACATAGTTTTTCACTGCCTCAACCACTACTTATTGATTATCTCATCCATGTCATACCTTATTCTAAAAATTCCTAGTCATCTAATAGGAGATTTATGGTTGATATACAAGCACTTCAGTCTCGCCATTAAGCAAGCATATTTATAAAGCAAAAATGAAGTCATTAATATATTGAGCTGACAGAAATTGTATTTTATGGGATAACTAAATGCCAGCTTTACTATGTTAAGAAAATAATGATATTGCCTTAGTTAAGAAAATAATAGTCTTGCCTTATTTGTTTTTGAGCATTAGTTTCATATTCGTTGGACTGAATGCCAGTTTATGGTTCAACTGTGTGCCTAGGAATTACCCGCGCTTTCCATCTAAAAACTTATGTTTTTGGTTGGATACCTCAATATTAACCATCACAAATTCACAAGGAATAAAGTAGTGCAAATAGCTGCATACATGCTTTGGATGTGGCATACATTGCCAGTGAACGAGCAATTGCAGACGAGAGTGTTGTTGTACTGATCTGTATGTGGAGTTGAGAAAGTTGGAATATTACTGCATGGGTCGCTGAAATTCCAGTCCTTTTTATTCAGTTGTGCAGCTATTTCACGAAGAGCTTCCACTGCCACACACACACACACAAACAAAATCTCAAAATTATTAAAAAGGAAAAAAAAAAACAAGGTAACGGGTATGCTAAGGGCTTTTCTTTTAGGTTTCTAGTAGGGTATGATGGCCAAAGAGGAAGAAAAATGCCATGATAAGGATTTCTTACTTTCTCCTTCTTGTGTATCAAACAGTAGCACAAACTCTGGTCTTACAAGCAAATATAGTATAACCACATTCCACATATATTAACCTCCAATTTTGAAAGAAGCAACAATATAGTGTTAAAAGAAAAGAATATGTAAAGAATAAAATTTCAAACTCTTCCAAACATTTAGTTTATAAAATTTCATTCATGAGCCCTGTTCTTGTTCAATTTTATGTGGAGTAGAATGTGTGCATAGCAACTATATATAAACTACTTTCAATGTTTTTCAGATGAACAATTCAATTCCATAAACTTGGACTGAATGAAAAAAATAACTTTATCTCTTCTATATACAAACTACTTCAAATTAAGATTTCAAAGTATTCATTTAACAAAAGTGAGATCCCTTACCCTCATCATCTGCAAGAGTCCCCCCAACCTGTGCTTGGGATGTGATTGGTCCAATGCACATAAGCACTATGAGCACAACAACATGGCTGAAGAAGATGGGGTTTGAAATATTAGTGATTCTAGCCATTTTCCTTGAACACCCACTTGACATGCAAGAGCTCTGTTACCTCTGTTTTGCAAAGCTCATACAATATCATCCTGAAATAATGGATTATTCAATTGCTCGCACCTTTCAAGCGACCCATTGCTTTTTTGAAAAAACTTTGATTAGTAAACGCTTTGGTCCGCTTAACTATCCAAATTTGGAGTCTAGTGCCAAGTGACAACATGCGGCTAATCAGTAATCACATTCGCTAGACCCACAAGTACTCCTTCCTTTATGAGCTGCTGGCCGAAATTATGGCACACAGTCTCTGACAAAGCCAACCTCTGTTTTGGTAATGCAAACTGTAAAGTATTGTATAGCCCAAACATGACTAGATTCTCTGGATAAGAATTTATTCATTGACTACTCTTTAATTCGTCGTGTTTTAAAAAGAGAAAGTTATTGATTACTTTGGACCAAGGAATTTAATCTGGATTTCGTTAGAAATTTTGATGGAAATTTCGATTAAATTTCGATTTTATTAAGGTTTAGACAAAAACAACAAAAATTGCTATCAAACGATAGAAATTTTAAATAAAACTTTATAATATGCTTATTTAACATATTATCTATTACATTTATAAAAAAACATTGAAAGAACTCAACTATATTGTAGGTTTCATGTGATATTAAGTGCATATAATGTGCATTGGAGGTAAATTTTATTAATAAAATACTACCCTAATTAATAAATTATAATTATAATACCTTTATAAATTATACTTCAATAATAAATCATAAATTATATAATCTATACACTAATCCTATGGTCCTTTTATACTATATAATCTATATTCTATATTTTTTGAGATATGATATAATATAACTTATAAGATATTAAGGTTTAAATCCTTTAGGATATTTTTAATTTTTTTATATAAAAATGTATTAGAATCTAGGATTTAAAAATAATACTACATAAAACTCGCTAAATCAAACCCCAAACCCCAAACCAAATCCCAAATCATTTTTTTTTTATATTTTCAATTGCCCAAAGGCTCAACCTCAATCAACTTTAAAAAGGCTAAACCCTTTTTTTATTATTTTTTTCCTTCAAGCATCTCTCTGGATCTTCCACCTCCAAACACAGTCCAGTCTGCCGTCAAAACCCAGCTCAGCCTCTTCTCTTCCTCCTTCTCTAGTCTCAGCTCTTTTCAAAACTCAATCTCCTCTATTTCTCCCTTGATCTTCAAAAAAGCTAAACAAAACCCAAGAATTCCAATCTCAAACCTAGAAATTTCATCTAGGCAAAGAGTTTGGTTCGAAATTTTATCGAAATTTTCTGAAATTTCACCGAAATTCATCGAAATTTCGGTAATCTATCCCGAAATTTTACCATATCACCACAAATTCTCTCTTAAAATTTCTCCGAAATTTTACCGAAATTTCACCGAAATTTTCGAAATTTTACTGAAAAATGGCTAAAATGATGATTTCGTATCGGGACCCTCCAAAAACGATAATTTTGCCGAAATTACCGAAATTATACTCCTTGCTTTGGACACTAGTTGACAATTAAGAGTACTGGATTATCCCAAATTTGACGAAGACTATATTATTAAATTTATTCATGCGTCATTCAAAAGTCTTTTTCATATGCGAGTTGCGACACGAAAAGTAGATTCGAATAATTAAAAGGACAGAAGGGTTTTATTATAATATGCGTTTTTGGACTTTATGAAGAGAAACACAATTGACAGTTGACAACTTGAAAGTTCACATCTGTGACCGTGTGAGGTAGAAGTGAACCGTAGAAGCAGCATGGCGATATATAAATGCTTGAGAGCCGGACAATCTTGTGTGCACCGCACATGGTGACCTACATACGTGGGTCCCACTTGTAATAAAGATAAAGAGTTGATCATTGAGGTTGTCATGGCAGTTAATAATCCGAATAGATTTTTGTTTGCATGAATAAATTTAAATTATAATATAATAACATAATATGTCAAATATAATGAACGAAAGCGAACTATTTTTATATAATCATATAATGTATGATAGTTGTTTTAAAACAAGTGTATGATGCATCCCATTAGGGGTGACAGTAGTTGGACATTACTAAGTAGTGGGACTAATTTTATAGAGATCTGAAGAAGTAGCAGAAGAACCAATCCATGATGCACCAGATGAATGGACGAGGCTCTGAGTTTGACTTGGGCTCTGTTGTACAATTTTGTCAAACTGGTCTCTCAAAGCTGTCAACCTCATTTCATCACC
>QANT01002130.1:0-22111 GCA_003254885.1 Purshia tridentata | reverse complement strand
AAGTAGGAATGAGGGATTCTGATCGATGCCCTCAATTGAGGCTAAACCTCCTTATTTATACACAAAATCTGAAAGAAGGGCCAAAACAAGTGGCCAAAAGAAAATCACAAGCTTAAAACAGGTGGCCGACAAAATAAAGTAAAAAAGATAAGATAAGATTCCCAAGTGNAAGTAAAAAAGATAAGATAAGATTCCCAAGTGAGTACCCTTTTAAGTGTCGGCAGAAAACGACAGTCAAATGGTAATTAGGTGGCCTCCATTGTGGGGTGTCAGCATAAGGATCCAACCAAGTAGTGGATTGCAGGGAATCATTATTTGGATGATAAAGGGAACCTTTTGCACCTCTTTTTAGGCGCCACTTAACTTTGTCGGATATATATTTAGATATCATTATTCCCAAGGCTCTCTGTGACAAACCTGTAGTCCTCGTCATCAGATGAGTAGTCTTCAGGAGTGGAGAGGGCATCTTCAATAATTGCATTGAGCATGCCACGGGGAAGATCTTTGTTCTTTTCTTTTAGAATTTTAATTTGTTCCATCACAGAGTCTTTTAGACCCTTGTCCTTTTCCTTTCCTTTATCCTTTTGTTTGGATAACTTTGGTTGGGTCAGATTAATTAACTTAATTCTGAATTTTGAAGGGTGAAAGTGAAAGGTATCAAATTTTTCCCACCACTTCACACATATTGACCGTACCAACATAGAGAGGTGTTCATTTTCGTCCTCATCAGGTCCTGAGATGGAATAGGTCCACTTGGCAATCCAACAGAGATTGTATAGCGCATAGAACCATAAGCTCATGAGCCATGGTTGCACAGTGTTAGTATTAGCCATAGCAAACCTTGACAGACAATCATTTAGCTGAACCGGAAGGATAGAACCAATAAAACCCCAAATGGAAAACCATGAGATAAACCAATTTGGGAAGAACGTTGGTGTTTCCAAGGTTTGGAACCTTATGGACCATGAATGGGTATATCCTTCGTTCTGGATTATGAGGACATGTCTCCATGCTTCTGAGTAATCCTTGTAAGTGAAGAAAGGGGGATTGATCTTTTTATCAGTAAAGTAAACCCTGGCGATAGGAGAAGATGGTCCTGTAGCGATTTCCAATAAATCCTTTAAGGATAACACCTTTAAGATGTATAATTGGGAAAATGAAGGCATTTTAGCCTTCTTGGAGCTAAATTTATGAAAGATAGTGGCAGAACCTGTTTCAAACAGTATAGATTCATACCATGTTCTTTTCTTGGCTCCCTCCTTGGGATCAAGGGGATCCCTAAAGTATGAGCTGGCAACCTCTTTAGGTTCCAGAGATTTGAACTCATCTTCGATAATGCAGATGAAATTATCGAAGGAGTGGTGGTAAGGAGTCCTTTTAGGCTCCCTCTTAGTGGGTGGTCTAAGCCACTGAGTGTTTTCTTGGGCCACCGCCCTTCTCCTCTGCTGCCTCTTTTGCTGCGCCCTGTTCATCTTTTTTTTTCTCTTGGTTGCCCTGCAAATACTCCCTGGTTAGAAAATCAAGAAGAGAGTTATTCTCTCTTATAAATTCTATTTTGAAGTCAAATGCAGAGAGTATGGCTTGCCATCTAGCGAATATTTGTTTAGACGCTAGATTTTTCACATCCTTATTTAGGACGTCTTTAGCTGCCTTGCAGTCAACTATAACAATGAACTCCTAATTTAGGAGGTCACTTTCGAATTTAGAGACACATAGGACAATTGCTAGGATTTCTTTCTTAATAGTGGAGTATTTTTGTTGGGCTTCGTTCCAAACTCTTGAGGTGAATCGGACTAGCTGTTCATCATTTGAGTTTGGGCCTCTTTGTTTTAGAATCCCACTATAGCCCAATTCTGATGCATCTGTTTCCACTATTTTAGTGGACTCGGGCCTTGCTATGACCAAGCAAGGGAGCTCTTTAGCTCTAGCTTTTAGCTTTTGGATTGCAATCGTGTGCTGGAGGGTCCAGTCAGATGGTTTCTTCTTCAGCCTCTGATACAATAATCTACTTTCTTGGGCCAGATCCTTGAAAAAGTCAGCGATGTAGTTCAGACTCCCAAGGAATCTCTGCAATTGGGTCTTTTCCTTTAATTCGTCAGGAAATCTATCAGCAAATGCAATAGCCCTATCAATAGGAATAATTGTACCTTGGTGAATATGGTGGCCTAGAAACTTG
Source organism: Purshia tridentata (assembly GCA_003254885.1). NCBI lineage: Eukaryota > Viridiplantae > Streptophyta > Magnoliopsida > Rosales > Rosaceae > Purshia > Purshia tridentata. Next base: position 19,935 of record QANT01002130.1, on the reverse strand, counting down.
ACCCTGGTCTGGAACAGTTCCATCTTTTTAGATGAAATTACCAAACCTGCCTTCTTCAAAACTCTTAAGAAGACTCTTAAATGCTTCAGGTGTTGGTCAAAGGTGTTTGAGAAGATCAGCACATCGTCAATGTAGACAATAGCAAATTCTAAATAGGCGTTGAACACCTTGTTCATGATATTTTGAAACTCAGAGGGGGCATTTTTAAGCCCAAATGGCATGACATTCCACTCGTAATGCCCAAATGGAACTGTGAACGCTGTCTTGTAGCGCTATTCTTCCTGTATCTGGATTTGCCAATATCCAGACTTCATATCAAACTTTGAGAATACAGTGGCGTTATAGAGCCGTCCAAGCAAGTCCTTTTTGTTGGGGATTGGATATCTAATCCATCTTAAAGCCTTATTAAGGGCTTTATAGTTGATTACCAATCTCGGGACTCCTCTTTCGATTTCAGCAGCTTTCATGACATAGAAAGCTGGACAGCTCCATGGAGATTTACTTTCTCTTATCAGCTTTCTTGACAAGAGATCTGCTATTTCCTTCTTGCATGTCTCCATTAGTTCACTGTTCATTTGGATTGGCCGCGCCTTGGTGGGGATCATTGTGGCTTCATCGAACCCTGGCTCATATGGAAGAGCCACTGAGTGCTGTTTGCGATCCCAGAATGCATTAGGATGGTCAGCGCAGACCTTCTGCCAGAACACCTCCTTTAGATGTTCAATTTTTCTCTGATTTGTTGGCACTTTTAGTGCCTCTTCAGTTCTTTTGTATCGTAACTCCTCTTTTAAAGAACAAAGAAATTGTTCCTTACCCTTTAAGAGCTGGATGACTGCTACATACTTTGCCTGAGGCTTCTGGATAAAGTCAAAACTTACTTCAATCTCATCCACCTTTGCCTTTAACCCATGACTGTCCACTCTGAGAGTATTAGTCTGGTACAGGGTCTGGAGGAAGGTATTACCAAGGATGCAAGAATCTTTTAGATCCTTTACCAAGATAAATTGTACTGGCAGACAGGCACCATTGTTGCATACCGCTGCATCTGGTAGCTTGTATTGGATCTGCATTCTTCTTCCATTGGCTGCCCTCAGTGTCTGAGTTGTTTTTGTGAAGTACCTTGAAGGTACTAAACCCTCTTGGAGGCAATTCAGATCCGCACCTGAATCGATTAGTGCATAAACACATTCGATCTGGGGAATAGATCCTAAAGTATTCACTTCAGGTTCATTAATTACTATTCCCTGCCTCTTGGTTCCTGACTCTCCTGGCTCTTGGAACTGAGCATCAAATTCCATGAGCTCTCTCCATTCCTCTGCATCGTCAGCAAGGTTTGCCTCTTGAGCCATTTCCAGAATGTTTATTCTGGTTTTCAACTCCTTTAGTTCTGATTTGACTTGCCTAATCTCGGCCTACAGGTCTTGGACTGTCACTTCTTTCTGGAGTTGTTTAGCCTGAACCCTTTCTACTATAGCCTTGTAACTATAGGGGGCTGTTGGCCTTTTAGGCTGCCTTGGAGCCTGGGTTTCCTGAGTTTGTTGCTCTTTAAGAGCATTCAGGAAGCTCTCAATGGCCTCTCTTTTTCGAGCTGTATCCTGGATACCATCAATTAGATCCAGGGTAAGGTTGTCATGCTTAGTGAGCACCCTGACACACCCGCACTGCTTTTGCTCGTCATCTAATAAGGTTTCTTCCTTTGAGGAAGTTTCTTCCTCGTCGTTGAGCTCGGCCAAATCATCTGACGAATCATCAGATGTTAGGAATAAATGATAAAGTGAAGCTTTTAGCTCCTCACTTATTTTCAAAGCATTGATTTTTTCTTTCATACGGCACTCATTCTTATAGTGCCCAACCTTCCCACACTTGTAGCAGACTGGTGGCTTTTTTGAAGTCTGCCCTTTGTACTTTCTTTTCTTCTTTCTGGTAATACTGGAAAAACTAAGCTGCTTGATAAAGTTATAATTCGCATGAGTTTAAATTCTTAAGAATTAACAACTGTCAAGATTTTAATATTCCACCAAACAAATAGATTTGCCCGTGGGGAACAGGGTGATTAGGACAATCAAAACCCAAAACAATTTAAAACAATTAATCCATTAAACAAAAGAATTGTCAAGTGTTGACTTCTCTCAATCCAGTTTATTAATCAGCACTATGGTGCCATATAAATTTTAATTAAATTTAACACTTCTAGAATGTTAATTTGGTAAGATACCTTGACAAAAAATTATTTCTCCAATTTTATGACTGGACTTTTTATTTTCCCTGCAAAGTTGATCTCATATTCATGTACAGCAACCCTGATGCCGTGAGTTCTTTGTTAGGGGAAAGAATCCATACAAATCAAATTCTTACAGGAACATAAAACCAAGTGGCATACATGTCAGTAAGCATAAAATCACACATAATCAAGTAAACAAAATGTCAAGTCAATGATATTTTTTTATAGGAAACAGAAATATGATATTAGTAACATTTAGAAAGTGAGTACAGTTAAAGTGGACCAGCAGAAGCTGATGCAGATATTAGTAATGCATGGGAAAAGGTTAAACAGTCATTAGTAATTGGCAGTCATAAATTGGGTAGTTGTTAGGTAGTTTTCAGTCATTAAATGAATTCTAGTAACCGTTGGGTAGTTGTAACTTGTAAGTCATTGAGTGGGTAGTTAGGAGTTATCATTGGGGTCCTGTTAATCATTAAGTATTGAGCTATAAAAGAGGAAACCCTATGTCTTGTAATCAGTTTTGAATAGAGAATTGCAGTATTTCCCTTCAAATCTTCAGAGCATCAGTAGTTTTAGGACATTTCCAGATTTCTCCCTAAGAAAATCTTGACTCCAACGGTGTTTTGAGTGAGGTTCCGTCCCTACTTCCTAGCGGAGAGAACAGTAAGGAGAACGAGCGCTCCGCTGGGCGGCAGGAGCGGGGGGACTGTACTTATTTTCATTTACATCAGAAGCACAGTAAAAAAAAAAAATTAAAAAACTGCCTGATTTACCTGCATATTTTGTGAAATATTGACCACATATTCAATAGGCTGTATTTTGTCCTGATAATGAAACTGTGTCTCACAAAAAGCAGAAATCTGCAGTAAACATAAAGTCATTTCAGAGTCCTAAAAAAAAAAAAAACCAGAAAGACGAATTTCCATACTGAATTTTGAACATAAAAAGCATTAACGTAATATTATATTTTATTCTTCATGCTATGATTGAATTGTTTAGATACATAAAGAATCATGAGAACATGGTGATCAATCGATTCAATCATTTGTAAACTCATCATCACATTCCTTAATTATTCATATCCATATTGCCACTGTTTAACCCTTTGTTTGTTTACCCAGTTGAGAAAGGAAACGACAGAAATTCTCTCAAACTTTCTACACAAAATATTTAAAACTTGTAGAGAAAGTTGACTTGGAAAAACAAATTAAAAAGAAAAGAGTTAAAATTTCCCTCTGTACTTTCCTCTCATTTTCTCAATGTAGTCAAATACAAGAAAATAGCATTACTATCTTTTCTCCTCTTTATTCATTTTTCCTTGTCTAAAGCAAGATAAACATAGGATTCACAGACATATTAGAGTCACCATATTGCATTCTTCAAAAGCATGTTAAATCAAATTTATGCTAAAAATTAAGATGAGGCCATATAACTTCAATTTCAGGGACATCTTCATGTCCCATAACAGTTTCAAATGATTTCATAATTCTTGTATAGCAATTGAAGAACTCAACCCATCAACTCAGACTAGAAAGCACAAAAAGTTAGGAGAGAGTATGGTAGGATATGGATGGGCCAAATAGTTTGTGGCACTGCATGATAACACAAGAAAGGACCCTGTAGCTTTCGTATAGTCCCTGTCGATTCCATTTGACAATAGAAGGCTTTTCATTTAGTTTAGCTTGCAATCAACCACATTTCGTCAATTTTATTAACTGAGCAAATGGAAAGATGACTTGACTTGCATGTGATAATCACCAACAATCATCTTAAAGGTCAAATTTTTTTTTTTTTTTGATAAGAAACAAACTTTCATTAACAAAACAAACAGAACAGAACATACATGCCAAACAGTGAACAAGATGTCCACCAACCAACCAAAAGCTAAGACTAAAAACACACTATCACCAACACAACAACCGCAGCCCAACCCCAAAACCTCCCTACCCAACTGCAGCTCTCCAATCCAACAAAATTAACGAAACTAAAAAGCCTCTAAAAACTGGAGAGACTGAAGACCATAAAGACGCCCAAAATCTAACTTTGTCCCAGGAATACTCCACATTATCCCCCTTAAAATCTTCAAAAATTCTTCTATTTCTCTCCCACCATATTACCCACGTCACTGCCAACACACCACAAGACCACATAACCTTTGCCTTCCTTCCCTTTCTCCCAAAAACCATCCAACCAACCAAAAGCTAAGACTAAAAACACACTAGCACCAACACAACAACCGCAGCCCAACCCCAAAACCTCCCTACCCAACTGCAGCTCTCCAATCCAACAAAATTAACGAAACTAAAAAGCCTCTAAAAACTGGAGAGACTGAAAACCATAAAGACGCTCAAAATCTAACTTTGTCCCAGGAATACTCCACATTATCCCCCTTAAAATCTTCAAAAATTTATCTATTTCTCTCCTACCATATTACCCATGTCACTGCCAACACACCAAAAGACCACAGAACCTTTGCCTTCCTTCCCTTTCTCCCAAAAACCACCTCTTTTGCACAAAACAACGCAGAAACTGACTGTGGGTTATTATCACATGCACGTTATTAGAATTTTACCATTGCACGTTATTATCACATGCAAGTCACAACATATTTTTGCTTGTTAAGTTGAAAAAATTGCTGAAACGAGGTTAGTTGGAAAGGGGTCCAGAAAGCTTAGGCTGAGTTTTCCACTTAATTGGTTTTTAAGATTGGAGGTGGATGGAAAGTTTGGTATTGGCATGAGATATGGCGTGGAAGCCTCAGAAAATAATTTCTACTACTTTTTAATATAGCAGAAGATAACGAAGCATCATGACTTGATTACTTTTTTCTTTTCTAAAGAAACAAAATTCTATTAAAAGTATTCAAAAGCACAATAATAGAAGAGTTTGCAGTGCAATTCCATTATCTATCTTTGGGTGATGTTTGGATGGGGCAGAAAAGTAGAGCTTCTGATGGGGGTGGAAATTCTATCATGCAATCAAAATACTTGAAAGGATAACTGCTAATTTTCTACAATGCCAAAACACTATATGGCCCTATGATGTTTTTGTACTACGATTATGTACAATTTAAAAGTGGGATCATTTTCAAGTATCACCAAGTATCCGAAATGGACCATAAGAAAAGAAAAATGCGTGCAAACGGCATACCTCATCAAAAATCCATTTGCAGACACCAGACTGCTGTAAGAAGCAAATGTATTTAAAAAGCAAGCCTACTATATCTTGAATGTGCTCTGCAATACAGTCAAAAGATCTTTTACATTCTTAAAACCTATAATCCAGGTTAAAAAATGCCACCCTACAAAAGAATTAAATACGTTTTCCAATCTTTGTTGAAAGAACATGTGAAAAATGCTTATAAAATGAGATAAAGCCTAAACGGGGAAGAGGAGGGGTTTGGAGCAATAAGAATACCAGAAAATAAAATTAAAAAAAAATAAACTAACCATGACCCGCGTCAGTGAGATCAATGTCTACTATAAAGAAAGCAAAGTCTTTGTACGCATACAAAATTGTTGCCCATCCTGCGTTATGTTAAACAAAAAAATGAAATTAGCTTTTTGTTGAAAGGAAAGAAAAAAATTGGAGTTAATTTTCACCAAAATATATTAACTTCAGTCTTCATCTATCCTGTAAGATGAACAGAAGTTGACCGCATCAGTTCCTATCTACTGCCCCACTGTCTGAAAGAATTTCCATCTTCACATGTTAATCTTTAAGTTCAAATTAGATCATTTTCTTAGTTTGATATCTTCCAGAAAAATGCAGTTTGAAAAATCATAACTTCCTTACGATGATGTTCCCATCCATTTGAACATGTTTGAACCACAACTACGTCAACTAGCTGGGGAAACCTTCAATTTCTGACAAATTTCATGTCTCATATTACTATATCCATATGACAACATTGACATCTAAGGTACATTAAAATCGTATTCAAATTTCTTTTAGATCCCATCATCTAGTCAGTTTCTTAGCAAAGCCCGCCTATAATATGATATTCTTATACAAAACATTTTCTGCATAGCTTATCAACTCTAACTTTCCTGGTAATCAGATTACTTAATCTCTCTGTTCTAGTGAGGACCAATTACTAAAACACAACAAACTCTGCATGTTCACTGAAAGATGACAAAATGCTGTCAAGAAAAAGCACGTACGTGTATGAAACTTGATTTCCTTTTTGAACTCATATCTATTCTAAAGATGAAGTTTGAGTTAGAAGGGGATGTGAGAATATGGAGTGTTGTTCTACATTAGAAAAATATAACCTTGCCTAGTAGCAATTATAAGGGTATGGGGTACTTCTCCCATTGCCAATTGGTTTTGGGAAGGATGCTTAGATTTCTTTATGTTATAAGAGCAGGTTCACCCACGTATGTTCGGCCAACTGGCCGCACGTGCTTCACATCACCTAATATGAGTATGAATTGTCTACGTGTTTTAGCTTGAGTGATGCCACATGTGTGAGGGCGTGTGAAGAATGTGGAATATTATCCCAAATTTGAAAAGTATAAACTTACCTGGTGGCTTATAAGAATTTGGACTATTCCTCTAATTATCAATTGGTTGTGGAATGTATGCCTAGGTTACTTCAAGGAATCTGCATCTAAATAAATAACAGTTTTTTCCATGTCTATATAACTCTAAATGCAAGTTCAGAGCAGATCGTGTCCTCTGTGCTCTATAGAAGAAAGAATTTTGCATCCAAACCAAATAGAAGAATTTTTGAAGATTTTAAGAGGGATAATGTGGAGTATTCCTTGGACAAAGTTAGATTTTGGGCGTCTTTATGGTCCTCAGTTTCTCCAGTTTTTAGAGGTTTTTCAGTTTCTTTAATTTTGTTAGATTGGAAAGCTGCAGTTGGGTAGGGAGGTTTTGGGGGTTTTGTGCTAAGCATGTTTTCTGTCTTTGCTGTGTGTTCTTTTTTTTCTTAGTTTTTGGTTGGTTTGTGGACATCTTGTTCACTGTTTAGCATGTATGTTCTGTTTGTTTTTTGTTAATGAAAGTTTGTTTCTTATCAAAAAATAATAATAATAATATAATATTATAAATAAGGCTTCAGTTCCAATCCTTCTAATTTAATTAAACAAAAGGTATATCTTCTAAACGCCCCCAAAAGGTATGTAATATAATAACATCTGCTAGAAAACTCATTAAGTATGTAACAGATAGTGCAAAACTCACCCAAAGTTTTCAAGACGTAATACAAAGATCCTTCTCCTTCATGGCCAATAACATGGCTAAGATACATGCATGACCCTTCCTTGTAATAGTGAATTTTTGGAGTTATTGGCCACGCAAATTTCAACTTATGGCCCTCTTTTATTGGGACAGTTCTGACAAGAATCTGAAACATAGAAGAGAAAAGCAACAATTAATTATCCATATAATTATAGGACCTTCAAAAGTGTTTTCTTCTCATCAGCGGAAAGTGTGATAAAGCAACCCTTTAACTCAGCACAAAAAGTTTAGCAGAACCATGCATACCTGTAGATGTTCTGATGTGCAAGGCTCACCAGAAAAACGAAGACAGCTACGGTCAATGTTTCGAATTTCCTTGAACTTGTCCTCTATAAGGCCTTGAATTTTATCAAGGTTTTCTGAAAACACCCACAATGATAATAATTCAACTTAACCACGGGGCAAGTGTACTTGATTGTTATAGGTGAATGTGGCTACAAACCTTAATGATAATAATTCAACTTAACCACGGGGCAAGTGAACTTGATTGTTATAGGTGAATGTGGCTACAAACCTTTTCCATATATGACCAGATGCATGAGGTTAGCTGAATAATATTCTTCATAGAATTTAATAAGCTCACGTCTGATATCCAATCCTTTTTCTTTTGGTCGACCCATCAAAGTATTCCAATTACCTGAACGAGTACGTGAAAATATCAGGCACAAAACAAGACATGGTAAACATTCTGAGCCCAACATAGTCTACAGAGTGTTATTCTTACAAAACTAGTCAGTAAAAGATTTCCACAATCCCACAAGGCATGCAGAAAATAAATTGGAAATCGGCAGAGACGGTCAAAAGAAATAAAAAGTTAAATAAATTCTAAGAGAGAAGGGTCATTTCTTCCAAGTTTAACTCATGACACAGAGAGAATAAATAGCTGAATATGAGTGAAGGGAAACAATTTCTTATAGGACTGTTTGGGCACTTGAACCTCACAATCTTCTCACTTATTAGATAAATGACATTTGTTAATTAAAGTTTACAATAGTTTGTACACATCATATATTGAATTGTTTAGGAGTTTCCAAGTTGCTAATTTTATGATTCTACTCTTACATTTGAGTTAATAAGATGAAGTTGGATCGTGAACTCAACATAGAATATAAGTCTGAAATACTATACAATAAGTTGTATATAATAAAAAACGACTGATAAAGACTCCAATCATCGCTAAGAAGTAAGAAGCAAGGATAATGTTTGAATGAAGAGTTAGTTTAGTATCATATATTGAATTGTTTAGGAGTTTCCAAGTTGTTAATTTTATGATTCTACTCTTACATTTGAGTTAATAAGGTGAAGTTGGATCGTGAACTCAACATAGAATATAAGTCTGAAATACTATAAAATAAGTTGTATATAATAAAAAACGACTGATAAAGACTCCAATCATCACTAAGAAGTAAGCAGCAAGGATAATGTTTGAATGAAGAGTTAGTTTAGGCTAATGTTGGACAGCTGTATAGCACTTAGAGTACTATATTAGACAACCTCCCTAAATCTAGCATTTCTTTGGGTAATTATATTGGTACCCAACACCAATTTAATACTTGAATACACAATTATTTTCTATGTTAAAATGACCATCGAATACACTTCATTTAAAAACTAAATCTTCTTTCTATACCTAACATTTCATTTCTTCCTCTCTCTTTTTCCTTCTATGTCTTCTTTCCTCCTCTTTTTCAGGCAGGTGGTAAGTTTGGAGGATTGAAACTTCTATAGTCCAGAAAGACCACTCTCCCTATTGTTTCGTTTCCATTAAGACCAAATTGAAGGATTGAAGCCTCCATAGTCCACCAATCCAGAGACCGGCAAGATTGCTGACCCCCCTTCAAATCAGATAGAAAGAGAGGGAGGAGGAGGAAAGAGAGAGAAAGACTGGGGCTGAAATTGCCATGAACAATTTTAAGTTCGCGCATCGTTTGACAGAGGCCTTCTTAAAAAAAGCTTACTTTGCTGTGTGATACTCTTAAAAAATAAAATAAACAAGTCCTCATTTTGCTCCCTTGTTCACACTTCCCAGTGGTAAAGGATAATAGAACTACAGAAGGGATAAATCTTTTAAGATATCTACTGGCGCCAAAGGCGCAAAACACCCTTTAAATGAATAGAGTAAATAAACTCCAGAATACCAACCTCTTCACTTTGGGCTTCATTGTCTAAATATTTTAAGGATGTTCCTTTTAGGTTAATTTATTCTGATTGGTTTGCTATGAACTAAAGTGTTGTCTGGTTTAGTCTTGTTACTTGGTTGGGAAAAGATTTTGTGCCACACTATGGCACAAGTATTTTGTGCCATAATCCTATGTGGCAAAATAAAATACTACACATCATTCTTTTATTATTTTTATAATTATACACATCACCATTTATTTTTAATATAAAATTAATATCATATTTAGTGAAAGACCATCTTATTCAAGCTAAATTAAATGATCATAATTAATTTATACTTAATTAAATAATACACATATCATTCTTTTATTTTTGTTTTTGCAATTATAGTGTTTTCACAAGTACTGCTTGAGCTATCTGGCTTTAACCAAACATATTTCTGCATACTTCTAATATGAAAGGCTAGTGTATATGTTGTATATATTCTTGTAAAAAAAAATCCTTAAAATGTAAAATAAAAAAGATAAACAAATTACAAAAGCAATAAATTTCTTAATGAAAGAATAAAACCATAAACAACAAAGTCATTAAAAATCAATAATCACTCATGTCCAATTGCTATACAAAGCAACTCATCTTAAAATCTTGTAGGAGCGTCAACCATCCTTTAGCCCTACATAGTAAATTAAACCCATAGCACATTTTTTTAACAAACCCACCCACCCCCTACCTTGCTAGAATCTAATATGACTATTATTTTATATATTTTATACTCTTGTTCTTGAATTCATGTTTAACTTAGTTTTATATGTTTTTATAGGTTGAAGGGCAAAGAAAAGAAAACAAACAAAAAAGGGACACTTTGTTATTTTCGGAGTTAGGAATTTTTGGGCAGATCAGCCTTCTTCTCGGATTAAACTGCACCTCCTCGGAGAAAATGGGATGATAAGCCTTATATCGCTGAAAAGATAAGGATGTCAGCTTCTTGTATAATTTTACGGATCATGATTTGCATTTTTCTATGAAAAGTTATGGCTATTTGAGTACATATAGATCAATAAGCTGGTTTGTACGCAAATTAGCAAAGTTATATGTTATATGCATTTCAAAATATATTTGCATTCAATGAGATGAGTATTCTATTAAATAAATTTTTTATATACAATGAGATGAGTATTCTATTAAATAAATTTTTAAATATAATCAGTTACAAGTTGTTGATCGATAAGTCTCATATTATAAGCTTTACTCTAATTAAATCCACAAGTGTTCAATATTAGTGAACAAAGCGAATGTCTAGTGATGTTCAAAATATTTTTTAAGTTTAAGTCGTGTTTATTGTTTATTTTTGTTAGATCTAAATGAAGAATTTAATTTCTTCAGTTAGATTAAAAAAACCTAGTGAGTACGACAATTTTTTTTCATATAATATATTATATCTACTCTGTATACTCGTAAGATATCGAACAGAACCTAAATCTTAAACTAAATAATTGGATCGAGTGTTTTCTTTTCTCTAAAATTGGGGAATTTTTTTTTTTTTTAAGAAAACGTTTAGAGGTTTATAATTTTGTCATGAAATCTTTTTAAAATCTTTTTTCTTTTGTGATTTGATTTATGTTATATAGAATTTTAAATAAGGATATATTAGTCTTTTAAAATGCTTATGTGGAAAATATATTATTAGATATATTAATTGACATGTTAATTCCATGTCATTATGGCACTCTAGCATTACCCTTTAATGATTAGCATGCACAAAAACATTATGTATAATATAACCCACTTTTATATAATGGACTCTCCGTTTCCATTTAGTACTCAATTTCACATTCCCGTCACATAGAAAAAATATTTAGTATAAGAGCATCTTCAAAAGAGAAATTGAGTTTTAAGTTGAAAAGAGTCTCTTGAAGTCTAAAATATTCTTCTCTTTTTTTACAAAATAAAAAATTTTTCATTTAAAAAGTCTTTTAAAGATAATCTAATTCAAAGAAATAATAACAATTCTTAGAAATGCTTTACAAATTTTTGATTGGGGATGTGAATAATGTGATTAAGAATGTCACAGCACGCTGTGGAAATAAATATTATTATTATTATTTTTTGAAAGGGAAATAAATACTAATTTGAAGAATTAATTTTGATAAGGAAAGGGAGGGGAGACAATGCCGTTAATATGTGTGGTGGGAAATTGGGAAAGAACAAAAATCTAGGTAAAGTTTGGTGTCTCTCTAAAGATGCTTTTAGGTCAATCACCATGAAATTAGGGAGCTCGGGAAAAGAGAAATTAATGCAAATCTCACAATTCTTCTATAATATTATATTATGATGGGGTCAAAGAGGTGACTGCAGGTCAATGGACACCTTAATGTGGATCTGCATCCAACCAAAATGTTGGCATGCTTGCTTCCTATTAATTTCTTTTTCCATTTATTTCCTTTCAATGGTTGATTAATTCTAATGAAAAGAACGTGTCATTACTTTAATTGGTTTTCTTTGATTTCTATATCACAAACAACATGTGAACATGGTTATTTCTTGCGACAATTTTGAAAACTAAAAATACTTCATTCTGCTCACACTTTTTAATATCTTAATCAAACAATTAAACCATACCCAATTTGAGTTTAATTTCAATGCTGTAGTGGCAAAATTATGTTATGCGGTTGTTGTGGGTTCTTTGACAAAGCTTCAATGCTATTAGTACTTGTATAACTTTTTGTTTTTGTTTTTGTCACAATGATCTTTATAACTTTAAAAGGCTATAGTGTTAGTTTTTGTCAAATACTAGTACACCATATTTTAACGTCAATTTGTGGTTGGCATGGATTTGACAACTCGTGATGACTCTATAATTTTCATTAACAACTTTGGACAATCGTAGATTCACAAGTAGATGAATATCAATATGAATGATCGTATGAAAAGGAATATATGGTTGCTGCTGCCATTGATTTACCTTCATTTTGAATCAAATTACATAATGAGGTGAACATAGTATTTTTAATCTCATCTTACTTATTCAATTCTAAAATAAATGTTAGACAAATCACCACATATACGTAAAAGTTACATAATTAATGACTTTGAATTTCATTATTGTCAACATTTGTCACACGTAGATTAACCGATAATTGAAAAACTTCCAAAAAAAGGCATTACCCTACAAAAGATTTCACCTCATATGTTTAAATCTCTATACATATATATACGTGATATGTATAGAATTAGTTGATATTGGAATGAGAAAGGGAGGAGCATAGTATGAAGAGTGGAGCAGCGAGCAGCTGAAAAATGATAGAGAGAGGTGGCTAGCTAGCTGTAATGCTGTATGGCGCTGAGTCCTCCTTCTCTTCCTGCCCAACTTTTTATTTGTCAGTCAGTCTGTGTCGTCATCTTGAACCCCCCGCGACCGTAGTAATAAAAAGAAGTGAAAACCCACTGAACGAGGGATTCCCCTTTTCGTGAATATTATTTATAGTTTACCAAATTTCACACTCTAAGTCTCTAACAAATAAATAATAAATAATAGAATATAAAATATAATGTAAAAGAAAACCAAACCAAACCCACAATCCAAAATTTCTATATAAGGGGTGGCTGGATTAGCTCAACTAAACCACTGACTCATCCTCGGCCCTTGGTTTCATGTCTCATCGTTATCATGGTCGTCATCACCATCGTGTATATTCGTGCATATATCCCATCCCCTATCGTATGGCCCAAATTGAGGGTTTCATTTTTTAGGGTTTAATAAGTCGTCATCATCATCAACAAATAGGTATTATAGGGAGCCTAATTGTGTTTTGATATGGGTTTTTGTTCAAATTGAGATGTGTACATTTGGTAGAGGTGGATCCAATTACTCCATATAGTGTAGGTGATGATATGATTAGGTCATGATGAGATGGCCGCGGTGGACATGGGATTTGATATTAACGTGTATAAAGTGTGCGAGTGTGTGTGTGTGTGTGAGAGAGAGTTGTGAGGCTGTGTGTGTATATATATATTTGCATGGTAGAGACGATGGGACAAGTGAGTGAGTGAGTGAGTGAGTGAGTGAATGAGAGAGAGAGAGGGTGAGGGAAAGGGGTCGTGGTCATTTCTGTAAGGCAAGAAGACCCATGAGTTGGTAGGGTCAGGTTGGGGGGGGGGGGGGNGGGGGGGGTCCTTTGCTACTTTAATTACCTTGTCCTTTTCATCTCTCCCCCATCTCTCTTTTTATCTCTATCCCTTCCTTCTCATCTCTCCTACACTTATTTCATTTCTCTCATTCATTCACCATAATCACACACACACAGACCTCTCTCTCTCTCTCTCTCTCTCTCTAGCTAGCTAGTTATGGTAGCCTCTCTCACTCCCATGAGGTTTGAGGTTGTTGGGTCAACTTAATTAATTGGGTTTGTGAAATGGAGGAGGAGGAAGCCATGGATCTCTTTTTGAGGGGAATGTTGTCTGGCTCGAGGCCTCCAATCAAAGTACTAGATCTATGATCTCCATCTATGTCTCTCCATCTCAATTGAACAAATTATGATAAGAGTAATCTTTAATACAAAGACCAAGTTGAGAGTTGAGAGTTGAGACAGATGGATGATCACTGATTAATTGGTACAACATTTAGGGACGTCGGACCAGGCTTCATTCCCCCCAATTATTTTGCTTCCAAATCACGCAGATCTTCACAACCCATGTCACATTTTTGCCTTCATCATCCAAAGGTAAGTTCTTTGGTTGATTTTTTTTTCATTTTTTATACCCTTTATATTTCTGTACTTTTTTTTGACGGTTTCTTTTTGTTGGTAAAGAAATTGTGGTCTGGTCGTTGTGCAGAACAGAAGCAGATTGGTGTAATGATGATGGGTTTTGACTCTTCTTTTTCTTCTATGCCTTTTTATCTACCTAGCTCTGACGGAAGTGGGGAAAGATCATCATTACTTCTTTTTTAATTTTTGTCTAAATTTTTCTTGGATATCATCATGATGAGTGTGTATGCAGGTGCAGGGGGGTTTGGGTTTGTTTGTCAGTAGTCTCTTTTAGTTTCTCTCTCTCAGGGATTCATATCATTGGGCTGATCTCTTTTCATCATGCCTTGAAGAATCTTCTCTGTCCACTTCTGCTAATCCCACCCACTTATAATTGGCTCATTTTACTTACAACCCCTAAAACCCTATTTTCACTTGTGCTTATATAGCTGCTGATCGAATATCTCATAGGGTTTCCAGTCCACTTTCCACAGTAGCTAGCTAATTAATACTGTCTCTCTTAAATTATAACCTTCTTCAATTTTTCTTTTAGTTTCTGTATATGAATATATGATCGATGCTCCTTTTACAGATTTACTTGGTGGAAAATAATACCATGTGATTGATCTTTTTCCTTACCCTCCAATTTTTTCTTGTCTTGATCGATGGTAGTGAATAGGATAGTGGGGTGGGTGGATTGTTAGAGCTGTATGATCTCCACCATTATTGTTTTCATTCTTTTATTTATCAGTTTCCATTAACATGGTTAATTATTTATGTGTTATTTACTTCTGGATCTATGATAATTAAGGAGTAAATCAATTATTAATGGTTTGGGTTTATTATTAGGGGTTGCCTTTTATGCAGATCGATCAGATTTCTTCATTATCATGCTGTTGGATTTCTGTTCAACTGTTCATAATATACATTCAGCTTTCTTGATGTTATGTGATATCTTTGAAAGATGTGATCCAAACTTGATTATGCTTCTTCACTTTGATGCCATCATCACTTAATAGATTATCATGTATAGGAAAGAATAATCTTTCAAAGGCTGACAGATAGATACAGGTATGACCAAGTTGTATTCCAGAAGCAACCCCAGGTCAGTTGTAAGATCGATGAGCTGATGAGGAGCTAGCTAGCTTAGCTGTTGAAATAATAACCTTCCCAAAAGAATGAGCTTTCTTCAACACAAAGTGATTGTGGTTGTGCTACATGGGGTAAATTTCTATGTCAAATATGTAAAAGGAAAAAAGATGTGATTGCTAGATTGGACTTGTCTCAGAGTCTGACTGATATGCGCGCCTGGAGTACCTTCGATCAAGTCGTCTCTTATCTAAATTGTACTGATCAATATATCAAGTAAAAATTGTCATAAATGGAAACTAGATCTTGATCATGACTTCACACATAAAATTATAATATAGATCATGAGATAATTGTGTAATGGGTATGTTCAAAATGTGTAAATTGGCTCCATCAAGGCAATTTGAACCTTACATTGTGGCAAATCTTCTAAAACGGACATATATCGTGTGTTTGAGGCGCTTGAGCACTCAATGTTTGAGCGTTCAAAAGTTCTCTCACATAATGAATTGTACTTTCATACATATATGTGTATTAATTTTGTTGTGTTTAATTTGCTTGAGATTTCATGGCTCTAGGCAGTAGCTACTGTGACTCATAATTTGTCTCAAACTGTGTGCTGGGCGAGAGAGAGATAGAGAGAGAGAGTCTGAGGGGTTGGCATGATTTCGTGTATGTGTGTTTGCTCTAGTTACTGTTACTGCAGTATTGCATCAGGGCACAGAAAATTGCTAACAAAGGAACAGAGGAAATGGGAAAAAGTGATTGGAAGCTGGGTAAATGCTGTTCATCAGATCAATCAGACTCTCTCTCTCTCTCTCATGCATTTCGTTTGATGCATATATATCCTGAGTGCTTGTGTGTGTGTGTGAGTGTGTCATCAATTTCTGAAGCTGGCAAGGCCGGTGCATATGCAACACTAAATGCCTTAAATGGCTGAGTCTGACTCCTCTCAGCAAAAATCTGAATCATTTACCACAATAAAAGTGGAGTCAATATCAGCAGTTACGCCATGGATTCCTCTTTTCCCGACTCTGATAATAAATACATGGACCGTGATGTTTCAATTTGGCCACCAAAAACTGTGTTTGCATGTGTTCTTTTCGATCTCCACACCAAAACCCAATGCGTTGTTTTTGTTTTTGTTTTTTTATTTCCATAACTTCGATCAGTACAAAACTCAAATATGTCAGCTTAAATGGTGCAACCCGTGCAACAGTAGTTCCACCCCAAACTCAACCCAAAACCAACTGACTCTTCACGAAATATTGCCCACATCATAATTAACTTGAGCACTCTTACTAGTATAATCTGCTGACCATCTGCAGACACCTCCATGTTTTCTCTCATGGACCTAAAAGGCTACTAAAATATTGTGTATCTTTGCTTTTAAATCTTCAAAGCAGCTAAATGTTGCTAGCTTTCTGGTTTTGGTTTCTGAGTCGCTGTTGTGGGTTTTGAGAGACACAGAAAAAGCCCATTTGGGATGACAAATACTACTTTGAGAGAAGTCCCAACAAAGCTTTTCAAATGGACCACGTACGCCATGTCCCTAAAGTTGGGTAAAGGTTTTTTTTTTTTTTAATAAAGAAAAAGAAAAACCCACATGGAAGATGAATAAATTTATTATTTTTAAATAAATGGTTCAGTGTCCTAATGTTTTCAGAATCCAGAAACCCACAAGTCTACAACATGGTTTCATAGTATTGTTGAGGTTAAGGATAAGGATGAGGATGGAACCAAAGAAGAAAACTTGAGGCAAATATTGAAATTAATGGGTTCCATGTATTAGCGCTAAAGTCCAAACAGATGAACTAAAAGATAGTCATGTCAATAATTCTGACATTGTGGTTTGACAGTTGGACCCATATATATATATATTTCTATTTCTTGCTCGTGAAGTGCTTTAGTGCTCTAAATCATCTTCAGATCAAATTAATCTAATAATCCACTACATATTGTATTGTTTAATACTCGACAACATTTTTTGAAATAATATTTTCCTTATTCAAATGATAAAAAAATCATCACAAATATATATAGTACTTACAAAATAAAAATGAAAATGTGAATATATTTATTTAAATAAATTTGATATTAAACTAGCACTCTCACTCGAACGACAGATTGATATTGACGCACGTAGTCCACCCAAAAAAGATTGATCCACATATCAAAATTTAATATGATTTATTGTCACGTAATGTGTGATAAACATAAAATATATATGAACAATTGGGCACCTTCCGTAAGAGACACCTTGTTATATCAAATATAATTTAACACGAAAAAGAGAAGCATAAAACATGAACACTGAGGAATACACACACACACACACATATATATATATTATAGCCTCTACAATGTGCAAGTGTTAAAATATTAGATCCGATTCGTCTGGTTTTTTTTTTTCTTTATATGTTTATACTTAGCTTTAAGGTGAATAAAATGGGAATCGGGATCCAGTATTGGATTCGTGTCCAGATAAAAATGAATGGAATATCCCCAAATCGAATGGTCTGTTATGTTGATATTTATGGGGGTTCTCGAGCCCGGTCTTGCTGCAGATGGGCCTCTGATCTCTGGTCCATTTTGTGTTTAGCTAATCTGGGGCTTTTGGTTTTTTCTATTTGGGCTTTTCATGGGTTTCGTTGTTGCTTTTAGCCTTGTTGGTTCCTTGGCCCTCAATTAAGGTCTGCAGCTTCGGCTTGTTTCTTGTTTCTGGGCTATCTTATTGGTTGTTTTTGGGTCGTTCTTAATAAATTTTGACTTGTGTTCATTGCTTTATAAAGAATTTTTCAGATTTTTCTAACCAGTCTTTATGAATTCCAAAGAAGTACGTACGTACCCATGTGTATTTGATGATGGTTTGTTCTTTTGAAAAATCATTTGCATGCAGACTAATAATATACTGCTCACCACTGTGTTCGGTACACTTTGTGGATGGGCTACCTATGTTTCTAGGGTGCTCAACATTGGTCCCATTGCTTTAATGGTATCACCCTCTAGATCTAGGTGCCTTTATAATAAACTTTACTTGACCAAAAGGTAAATCTAGCATACCTTTACAAGAGCACAAACAATGTTTCATTCTTTCAGGGTGCATAGCCAGATATATATACCACTTTCTTTCTTTACTCAAAATAAATAAAAAGGTGAAAGTTGTATGGTATCAAGTTCTTGAATATTACAGAGTTTTAGATACGATGCAATTCATAAATTTTCTTTGTAAATAGGGATTTTTTGCCTCTTGTACTTAATAAGATGACTGGATTTGATTGAGAAAGGTAACTATTTAGTATATATTGCTTCTAATTTTGTTTTAAATAGCTAGGCACAAATACGATTACTTGTTGGTGATGATAATATCGATCTCCGGCTGATCGATGTAAAGCTCCCAACAGTAAAATCAGTCCCACATTGCATGTGATCACCAAAATAATTCACGGATCAGCACTGTGTCACCGACACTTGTTTTTGGATTATTGCCAGCATATGATGACCAAAGTAATTATTTCTTTGTTGAACTTGGCGGTTTTAGAACCAGTCCATTTTCTTAGAAACATATAAGGGCAAAACTCAAAAGTACTGTCGGTCCCTCTTTGAGCTAAGTTCTAGTTTCAATTGTTATAATTTTTTATTCTGTAATTTATAAATCGTTACAATTCAAGGACATTCTAGTATTTTCATACATCGAATTGTCAAATTTTTTATGTTTTTCATCATGTATTTTATAGACTTTTTTTTTTATTTTAGTTATGTACTTTACATAATTTTAAGGATTTAATGATCAATTTAACAAATTAATGAACAAAAATATTAACGTGTTATTGAATTGCAACGATTTGTAAATTACAAGACTAAAATCAGAACAATTGAAATTATAGTAACCAAAAGTAGAACCTAAATCAAACTACAGAAATCAAAAGTGAACTTTAGCCAAACATAATGATAAAAGACTTATGGACAAGGAATGTAATTTCGATTTCTCTAGGGTTTAAACAAAAACGATGGAAATTGCTATCAAAGGACGTAAATTTTGAATAAAACTTTACCATATGCTTATTTAGCATATTATCTACTACATTTATAAAAAACATTGAAGGAACTAAACTATATTGTAGGTTTGTGTGATATAAAGTTAATATAATTAATGCGCGCTGAAAACAAATTCTGTTAGAAAAATGTGATATAAGGTGAATATAAAGTGAATTACACTAAAGCTTATATACTCTATAATCTATATTTTATATTCTTTAACATATAATATAGGATATTAGGGTTTAGTCCCTTTAGGGTATTTTTGATTATTTTTTATATAGAAATATATTAGGGTTTAAAATTTAAAAATAACTAAACGAAACCTCAAAACCAAAAGGTCAAACCAATCTCCAAACGAAATCTCAAAGCCAAAAGGTCAAAGGGCCAAACAAAACCCTAAACTTTTTTCTTTTTCTTTTTTATTATTATTTTTGTTTTTCTTTCTTTTCTTTCCTTTTTTTTTTCTCT
>QANT01002128.1:0-19309 GCA_003254885.1 Purshia tridentata | reverse complement strand
ATTACCCTTACACAGTAACGGGTCTTAACGGGTCATCCGGGTCACCCGCGAATTGACACGACCCGACACGTTTTTTAACGGGTCGTTAACGGGTCTGCACTGATATCAATCGGGTCTGAGAACCTCGGACCCAAACCGGCAAATTTTCGTGTCGTTTCGTGTCGGGTTAACGGGTCGTGTACGCTTTTGCCAGGTCTAATGCCCATAGCTAATTGAAAATAAAATATGAACACCAACAAATATGAAAGTAATATAAATCCGCAATTCATAATCCATAAAATATCTATATACATGTACCACAAACTATAACACACCAAGACCCTAATGATCAAGGTACACTAACACTATACTGCATCATCGTCGGAAGGGGGCGGTGGCGGTAGGGTAGGGTCTCGTGTCCTATAGATCTCCTGCATGATCTTCTCCCTCTGAAGCTGCATCGCCTGTTCCACCTGCGCATTCACCTGTGTGATCAAATCATGCTCAAACTTCATGCGCAACTCCTGCTCCGCCCTCAGACGTTGCTCTTGCTTCGCCCTAAAATGCGCATGCTCCTTCTGCATACGCCGTCCATTCTCCCTTTGAAACTATTGCTTGGCTTGTGCAGCCAGTAACTGGGCAGATAAATCCTACACCCGCTATGACAAAGATGCCATCTCTGCAGAATGCTAACTAAAAGCTGACCTGCCTTCCAACTCCCGGAACGTACCCCACCCGCAGCCCCTAACCTCTCGGCCTCGCCTAAGACCTAGGGCACTGGACATGATACGGAGGCTAGCATCGGGCTCCGGTACGATGGACTCCGAAGTGTCAGAAGGGAGCTCTCTAGCCCTCGCCAACTCTTCGAGGTACCTGGCTTTCTCGGCTAGCATAGCACCCTTCAAATTAAGACAAAGGCAAGTTATAATTAGGAAATGAAGTGTGTATATATATATATATATATATATACATATAGAAACAATAATTTGATACTAAAGTTAAAAATTTTAAAACTAACATGTTTAGTCTTGGCTGCGTCACATCCTGGTCGGACATACACCTCGCCATAGTTGTTAATTTCAGGGAAGTGCGATCCGCCCTGAAAAATAAAACAGCATATATTGTTAAATACCCAGCAAATTATCAACCTAAATAATATATTTACCCAACCAATCAAATTCAATGATGTCTAACCTACTGTTCCTCTCACATTCGGTATGAGAAAGGCTTTGTGCCACTATAATGCTCCATCTTCTCAGGGGCTTTGCAGTTCCCCCTGTTGGCGGTAGACTTTTTCTGTCAAATAAGAGGTAAATTGCAATTTTGTTAGTAACTATAAATTTATGAAATATAATAAGAAAAAATATTACGAAATAATTAATTAATAATATAGAACGTACCAAATAGGTTGGACCTACAAAATGGCCGCACAACCACTGCACCTGATTTAGCCGAGCCAGCATCTCCTTGGGGGGGTTGGCCAATGCCTGTTTAGGCGATGAAATGGCATTGAACACCTGGTGCAAGTTGTACTTGAACTGCTTGTACGCCTTTATGAATAGCATTTCCACATAAGACGCTGTGTCGGGATCCTCCCAACTGATATCGTAGTTAACCTGCGAAAAATAAACATGAAAATATTAGGAATAATAAAAATAATCAATTATTGAACACTATACTCACCGACAATAACCCATACACGTTTTGCTTGATCTGCTGATCAAGCTTCTTCCAGCTGGGGGCAAGCATGGGGTAGTTCATCCGTACAATCACCCTGACCTCAGAAGCGAAGAGGCTATTGATCGAGGCATTGGCTGGTCGCATCAAAAGGAGATCACAAACAATTGGCATCCTACTGCCAGCCCAAATGATCCTAGCTTGCTTAGGCCCCGGTTGGCTGAATAGCTGGATGAGTTGGAGGATATTGGAGCGGAAGAAAGGAGCCCTATCGTTTGGTGGTGCACGCGCACGCTGAGTGGGGTAGGGGTCAAGTTGGTTGGGTAAGGTTGGGGGGTGGGGGCTGGACCGACATCGTCCTCATCCATGCCTAGATCAATTGTAGGCAGTATGGGAGAGGATGACGCTCGGGCATCAGAGCGCGATGATGAGGGCTCTGATGAGGAAGGAGTACTGGTGCCACTTCCCTACCTCGCCTAAATCTTGTGAACGGAGATATCTGCAAATAAAAATAAATTAGAATATTAGTTAACCATACTATGCATAGATATCTTATTATTAACACAAGATACAATTTTACAAACCATCAAATGCAAAGTAATGACTCACTAAGTTATGTAATCATAATCACTAAGCTACGTAATCATCATCACTATCATCGATATCATCCCTATCATCATTGTCATCGTCATCATCATCAGTATCATCCTCGAGATCATCTTCATCGTCAGCGATGAAGTTAGCAGGGTCGATTCGAGGAAGATGGATCAGATCAATTGATATAGTATCAATCTCAATTGCAGGCACATCTACTATCTCGACTTGTTGTATCATAATGTTTGGATTGAGGGAAGTGGTTAATTAATTGGATAAGTTCGAAGATGAATATTCTTGATACGCCCCTTTATCCTCATCTTCCTTCTCTGGAACATCCCATATATTTCGAGGTTGAATCATTTGAGCTACTTTTCAATCACCACCTGCCTTCGGATCATCCAGATAAAAAACTAGTTTTGCCATAATGGTGAAAATATAAGGATCATCCTCAAACCACGAAGTGCTACTGTTCACAGATTATAAGTCGTAATCTCGTTTAATACTACTATTTTTAGATGGGTCGGTATCAAACCAATAACACTTGAACAACATCACTTCTAAGCGATCTCTGTACAACACTTGATGAACACTTGAGCCTGCTGTAGAAGTCTGATTCAGTGTCACCCAAATTTTCCATCACACAAACCGTGCTATTTTGGGTTGTTAACTTATTATCTCGACTTTCGGCCAAAAACCTAACTCCATTCACAATACACCCGGAGTAGGTTTTAACACAGACGACGCCCAAAGCCAACTTCATTAACTGGTTGTTGTACAACGGCGAGTTATCCTTCCCCAACTGTCACATCTGTTAAAGAACAATGTCATTGTTCTTATTATGAAAACCATCACAAACAATCATTCACTCAAAATTATATTTTAATGATAATTACTTACATGTTCCTTGAACCATGCTGGAAACAATTTTTTATGTTTTTTCTCATATTCTGAGGAATAAAGGCGTTTCATATCATCCTCTCGCTCCTCGAGAAATGACACAACTTCTTCGCAGTTGTTTAGTATGAACCAGTGCATATCTACTTCTGAGAATTCACATGCAGGGGCTTTGCCAAAAGGTCCCGTATTTGAGAAAAAATAGAAACTGACGAGTCTCGTTCACCATCGTCGTCATTGCGTGGGAGCTGATTGAATGCAGTCTCAACATGACGGAGATATATTGCACAATAAGTCAGAGACTCGTTTGCAATGTAAGTCTCCGCTATGGAGCTCTCAGGGCGTGCCCTGTTCCGCACGTACCTTTTGTATGTGCCCAACATTCTGCAAATTTAAAGTACATGGTGAGGAAAAAAATTGAAGAAACTTAAGAAAAAAGTTTATGAACTGTTACCTTTCGATTGGGTACATCCACCGATAGTTGACTGGCCCAGTTAGAGCTTCCTCTGCCGGTAAATGTATCAGGAAGTGGATCTTTACGTCAAAGAATATGGGAGGAAAAATTTGTTTGAGCATGCATAAGATGTTCACAACCTCATCTTTCAATGCGTCCACATCTAACACATGTACCCTTTTGGCACAAATTTGCCGAAAGAATCTTGACAACATTATAATCGGATCCACCACATCTTTTGGCAAGAATTTGTGAATCCCGACGGGAAGAAGCCGCTGTAATAACACATGGCAATCATGACTCTTCAATCCCGAAATTTTACCTTAGTTGATTTTCATGCTCCGTGAGATGTTGGCCGCGGAGCCATTTGGAAATTTGACCGACGAAAGAAATTTTAAGAATTCTTTCTTTGACCCAGACTTCATTGTGAAAAAGGGATACTTCTTCATATACTTGTCACCCTGTTTCTGTAACCACAGGTGTTTTATAATGCCCATTTCTTGCAAGCCCACTCTCGCCGTGACCTTATCCTTCGTTTTTCCATCGATGCCCAAGATGGTCCCTATCAAACTTTCATGCACGTTCTTCTCAATGTGCATGACATCAAGATTGTGCCTGATTTTTAACTTAGACCAGTACTCCAACTTGAAGAATATCGACTTGTTCGTCCAATTCAGATGTGCGGGTGACCTTGGCAGATTCCGCTCTCTGTTATCGGGGTGTTTGCCAATTTGACCAAACTGTAGGGTGTTTAACTGCCTCAATATGTCCTCGCCAGATAATTCGCGAGGTCGGGCACCCTTTTCTTTTTTTTCCGTCAAAAGCCTCCTCGACATTGCACCAGGAATGATCCCAACGCAACCAACGCCGATGGCCCATATATTAAACCTTCCCACCATACCAAGCTGAACAGGTGTCCTGCATACAAACTGGACATGCCATATAAGCTTTAGTGCTCTAGTCTGAAAGATTCCCATAAGCTGGAAAATCATTAACTGTCCACAAAACTGCTGCACACATTGTGAACATTTGACCGGTCGACTTATCAAACGTGCGCACACCGTTTTGCCATAAGTCTTTTAATTCGTCAACTAATGGCTGCAGATAAAATCTATCTCCTCTTCGGGGGATTGCGGCCTAGGAATTAATAGAGTTATCATTGTGAATTCCTTTTTCATGCACCATCAAGAAGGCAAATTGTAAGGAACCAAAACCACAGGCGAAGTGCTATGAGAGGTGCTCATGTTCCCATATGGATTAAATCCATCGGTGGTAAGTCCTAGTCTCACATTTCGTGGTTCTGTTGCAAATTGAGGATACATGTTGTCAAATGCCTTCCATGCGCTTCCGTCTGCGGGATGTCTCATAACATCATCATTCTCTCGTTTATCTATATGCCATCTCATATCACTGGCCGTGTGCGACGACATGTACAACCGTTGCAGTCTTGGCTTCAGTGGAAAATAACGCAACACCTTTTGCAGAATCTTCTTTTTCCTATTCTTAGAACTACTCTGATATCTCGGTTCACTGCACATCGGGCATTTATCCTTCCCCTCGTGTTCTTTGTAAAACATAACACAATCATGCTTGCAAGCATGGATCTTTCCATATCCCAACCCGAGCCCTTTCAACACTTTCTTCGACTGATAATGAGTTTCAAGTAAGAGATTGTTGTGTAGAAGCATCCACTTCAAAATCCCCATCAAATGATTATAGCTCCGATTCGAATCACCAAACGTCATTTTCCAATGCATCAACTCTACGATGACATTCAACACCGACATAGGTGACCCCTGATTACAATGCTCGCAGGTAAGGTAGAGTTCTCGCATGGTTTCATTCAACAATCTCTCGTTATTCTCAAAATCTTCACTGGGAGTATAGTCATCCTCGTTCTGATTTTCATTGTCACCCCCATGAACAGTTGGTTGGTCATGTGCAATCGACGCATGGGGATCGAAGCATCGAAGCATCGTCTATTATACCCATAACTTAGTCATCATCCTGGGCAACAGACACTGTAACTATCCCGACATTCTTGGAAGTAGAAGCACCCCCATCGATTCACCGTGATGAACCCATGTCGTATAACTGTATGCCAGCCCATGTCTAACTAGGTGATATCTAACTTCTTCTAGAGTTTTCCAGAAATAGTTGTTGCAATTCCGACATGGACACCTTATCTGATTATTTACATTTACACACCTCGTTGCAGCTTCGATAAAGTTGATCCCAGCAAAATATTGTGCACTGATACGATTTGAGTTCTATATCGACTCCCGATCCATAATGACTATTTCAGAGCAACATGAGTAAACGATCGTCGATCTCCTTATGCCTTCGATAAAGGTCTTATCCCATTCGAGAGTGCATAATATGTGTGGATAGTTTGCAGCTCTTACGACATGTTCCGATTGAGATAATTTCGACAGCATCTCCCTGCAGTTCTCCAAGTGCATGACGTAGATATTGGGAATTCATATCTAATATGCACTCGAAGAACATTAGGAGACGCTACCAAAAATATCCCAAGATCAAAACACGTTGCTCAAGTCGTAAACCACACCACCCATAATATGCACTCCCAAACTGTCCAAAAATGGAACAATTCAAGAGTCTATTGGCGAGCTGAGTACCATTGCTCACAAACGCTACCAATAAACTCTCAAACGCGAACTAAGGTTTATAAATTAATGGCAGAACAAGGTACAAAGTTATCCATTGATAATTTCGCACAAGCAGTTCAATATAAATATAAAAGACAACAAATAAAATAAAATTTAAATTTAACAATGTATCTTAACTAATATGTATTTAATAATTAACCTACATCTCACAATTATTTCTAATATACTAACATACAAACTATATAACTAAAAACATACAAATTAATAACTAACTAGTTAAACAACGTATCCTAATTAATATGCATTTCTTAAGTAACTTAAATTTCACAATTTATTATGATATACCAACATAACAATTAAATAATAAATTTTACAACTAAAATTATACAAATAAATTAGCTAGCTACCTATGCGAAATTTACCTAATTTTAACATTTTCATAATTAAGTTGTAAGGCGTACAAATTAACTAACTAATAGATATTAGACTAACAATATACAACTTAACTAATTATTTTAAACATACATATATACAAACTAACTAATAAATTCACAATAATATTTTCAAATGAAAAAAATGTACCTTAAAATTATAGAATGCTCTAAATCAACCTTTCATAGTTCCAAGTTCCTGAAAACATAAATTACAAAAATAAGATAAATTAATCAAATACTCAAACTTTTACAATAAAACCCAATTAAAACAAAAACATAAAATAAAATCAAAATAACAATAGAATATTTCAAAATAAACCACAATAACAACAGAAAATGCCAAAATAAACAAAAAAAATCAGAAAATCAGAAAAGAAAGCAAAAAAAAAAACAAGACAGAAAATCGCAAAAGGAAAAATAGAAAAAAAAAAACCCACCAAGAGAGAGATCGGGAGATCCAGTAGGGGGTCGTTTCAC
Organism: Purshia tridentata; assembly: GCA_003254885.1. NCBI lineage: Eukaryota > Viridiplantae > Streptophyta > Magnoliopsida > Rosales > Rosaceae > Purshia > Purshia tridentata. The sequence goes on along the minus strand of QANT01002128.1, from coordinate 12,167 downwards.
AAGGCAGGGTGGGCTGCGGTGGGGCTGGGTTTCGGAGGTGGGGACCGGGTGGGGCTAGGTTTCCGATGTGGGAGGGGGAAGGAGTGGGTTCGGTGGAGAGAGGGAGAGAGGTGCGATGGAGAAAGGGAGAGAGGCGCGGTGGAGAGAGAAGGAAAGCAGCACGGTGGAGAGAGAGAGGGGCGGTGGAGAGAGAGAGATTTGTAGAGGAGCGGTGGCGCTGGAGCAAGGAGAAGGAGAGATTCGCGAGGAAGAAGAAAGAAGAAGGGTTGGGGGGTTTTAATTGTTAAACTTTGGGTGACGAACTCATTTCGTCTCCCCAGGTTTGCAAACCGTCGCCCATATGAGTCGGCAATTTTGGGCGACGAATAATGTTCTGTTGTCTCCCAAAATAGTCTGGAGTGACGAAAATGTTGTTGTCGCCGAAAATTTTCATCGCCTTGATGGTTTGGGGCGACGAAAGAGTTTTTTCCGTTGCCCAAAATTTAGTTTACCATTTAGATTGGGGCCACGACAATTGTTCGCTGCCCAAAAAGATATAGGGCGGCGATTTTTTTTTCCGTAGCCCAATGCTAGTTTGAGCGACCAAAATATTCGTTGCCCAAAATCTGGAACATTTGTCACCCAAATTTTACAGGGCAACGAAATTTTGCTCGTCGCCCAAACTCTTTTTTCTTGTAGTGAAGATTGAAAAAAACTTGTAGGTCAGAAATTAAATAGCATGGTATTTTGTATTTACATTGCAGTTTTACTTATTGTTTGTTGTCGTCCTTTTTTATTTATGTTTAAATTAGCAATATGAGTGGTAAATCTAGTCACGTCCTTCGACTAGCTATGTGTATACTTTTTTGTTTACTCTCGCTACCAATATCAGTTTTAATTGATTGTGTTGGTAAGTGGATGCTAGCCAAAATGGCTGGTTATTAGGTATGATTCTAAACTTAAATATAATCAATTTTGATGCAGATTTTGGTAATCTGAATCACCAACGTAGATATGCTAATGTGGAGATTTCAACTATTGTTGACTAGATAACGAGTTAACTGATGTTCTTGAAGCTTGGTGGCTAGGTGATTGCCTGCATCAAAAGAGGTGAATCGAAATGGTACTGGTGTAATGCCAGCCAAACAATCTCTGACGATCAAGTCAGATGAAGATAAATGGGAATGACTGATATGCAAGAATCAATGAGAAGGGACAAAAGCTTAACAATAACTTTGGTTCTTCTTTGCTTGTTTCTAGGGTTTTTTTTTTTTGGTGATAAAGTTCTCACCTCCCCCTTGCATACAGAAGGGGGTTTAGCTTTTATAGGCAAAATGAATACATACCTGCGTGTAAATGAAGGGTTCCAAAATGAGTTCACGTGTCCCTGCCTGATTTACATATCAAGATAGCCACAGAAAATTAATGGTCGCTTGCATTAAATATAGCTTTAACTTTGGGCAACTGTGATGGGATCATGTATAACCCAATCCATGTATCATTTAAGATGGCTAAGGAATATTAACGGTCCCCACTTAAATGCACTTAATGATCTGTGGACGGGCTTGGCTGAGAACATGACCCGAAGACAAATAAGGTCCGATCCAATCCTAACCGAGAAGGGGTGCTAACGATCAAGTGTGTATATGTGGACTCACAGGTTCGGAAGTGAGAACTCATGTTTCCTGATCCGATCTGATCGCATGGAATTATGTGGTTGAGCCCAAAACATCGATGAATCTTGGCATTTGGATCGAAATGTCAAGTGAACCAATTTGATCTGATCAGGATGACTTCATCAAAAAGTTCTATGATCTCTGATATATATATATACCTAATTGATGAAGCGAATTGGATAGGCACCCTGGCAGGCTTCACCCCGAGGTAAGGATCGGTGGTGACAACAATGGCACAGACCTCTACATATTTGGTCAACGAACTAGGTTTGACTGAAATGACCCATGTGGCATTTTCCCATTGGTGTGGTAAAAAATGTTGATTTCGCCCACAAACAGTGTGAAATCTATGTGAGCATCCAAAATATTTTTGGAAAACTAATACTGATTCTCTAGTTTGTGCTTATGCGTATTTTCGACATGTTTTTACTAGCTATATAAAAACAAGATTCAATTATTGAAGAAGAGAGGAGGAGAAGTGCAATGTATTAAATAAGTGGGACTTTGATGATCAGCTTTGGATTTTGGAAGTGGGAAACCTTTTTTTTTAATGAAATAGATTCTTCTTCGGCCGGAGCGTGCATGAACCTTTTATTAATTAAAGTTTTTTCTTTATTTTCCTTATTTTAAAAGTTTTTTTATTTTACTATATTATTATCAAGTGGACGTACCCAACTTTAGGGCCGGCTCTAAATACAGGTGTGGGTGTGGCCTTCTATTTTCTCATCTTTTTTCGATTTTCTTTTCCATTACATGATTGCTTATCATTTCTAACAAAAAAAAATACTACATGGGTGACTTCCAGTACCCTATAGGCTGTTCTTCATGCACACAAGTACACAATCAGTGACTTCTTCAATTCTTTTTTGAATTTCACACTTGGTTTACCTATCTCGTCGTTTAATTCTCTTCACTATCTTTAGACTCGGGTAAACAATCTATGGTTTACTTGGTTTTATTTTTTAGCTTCATTAATTCTCCCCTTTACATTTAAAATTTATGAGGTTAGGTTTTAATTTGTTTCTAGTTTGATATTGTATATATCATATTAATTATTATTATTTGTTGATGTATAAATTTTGTTTATTAATCAAGCTGAAATTTCAATTTCTTTACAAAACTATTAGCTTAAAGATTGAAAAAAAATTGTAGGTTAGCAATTAAATAGCATGGTATTTTGTATTTACATTGCAGTTTTACTTATTGTTTGTTGTCGTCCCTTTATTTAGAAGTTTTTTTTTATAAGTCCATTTGGACAAAAGTAGTGTTTAAAAAGCCCAAATGCGAAAATCCAATTCTCAGTCGGTTCATTTTTTAAAAGCCCAGGTGCTACAGCGCTACAGTAACTTGCTATAGTAACTTTTGAGAATTGTTACTATCTAATAGTAACAATTGATAGTAACAATTCTTACATTGCAAAAAAATTAAAAATAAAACAATTTGTACAAATCTTACTTTTTTTTGTGTATAAACATATCAAAAATAGCATAAAAGAACTTTTTATTTTTATTTTTTTATATCTAAAAAATTGTTACTATTGGGTGGGAACAATCACCTTATTGTTATTATCGGATAATAAAAATCACGCTATTATTACTGTCGGACAGTAATAATTATATTATTATTACTTTCTGATAGTAACAATCACTTTATTATTACTATAGGAAAATGAAAATAATATAGACTTGTCTGTGAACATTCTAATTCTTTTCCCTTTAAATGCAACCTAAGAAGTATCTGAACACCATATATTTTATTATTATCAAATTCAAATTGGATTGATCATCTGATTGAATTTATACCCATATGATCTAAACTTTTGCACATAAACAGGCATTATTGTCACAAATGCACAAAGACATTAAGACAAAATAGCTTATTTAGAAGTAAATTTTGCTGTAGGGACCAGATGCTAATCAACAAAAAATAGCTTATAATGCAGCTTATAATGCTCCCCAACCCACATAGTAATCAAACATAGCAGACACAAAGGGATGGGGGTTGGGGTAAAGAGTGATACAAGAAAAAGCTAAAGTAGTTTTAGGTACCCATAATGGACTGCTATAGACCTTTAGCAACTCTCTTGATGCAGAAATCATTTCAGCTGAGTTGGTGGGCAATCATTTTCAACTCAATTGGAGACAAATATGAAGTTTTCATGTGTTCAACAATGTCTAGCCCAAATAAGTAATTGGATCATATTTAAACAAAAGCAAGTAATTAACTAAAGATACTCATTGTGAAATCAACATGATCTTTTGTGTGATGAAGTCAACCACGGCTTGAACCTTTAGGCCGGCTCTACAGGATGTGCCAAATCCTTGTTGGATTCTTCACTCACTCCTAGTAGCTTGCTTACTTATGCATTTAGCCAGTCAAAGGGAGAACCTGAGAAGGATTCATCATATGGGTCTTGTGATTCTGATGATGCAGAGCAAGGAAATAGTGATCTCCGTGACTATTAAAGACAGAGATCTTCTGGTGATCATGAAAAATTTAAGACGATCTTATGATCTTTGAGTGAAGAGACCGAGCTGGCTTGAGATCTGAATCTGAGAATTCAGAGAGTGATAGGAATAGGGAAAGAGAAAGAGAAATAGAAAGAGAAAGGGAAAAGGAGTGGTTGAGAGACAGAGAGATAACAGTGAATAAACATAAAAATAAAAGGTGGACCGAGTAGAATAAAATTGGGCCAAAAGAACAACAACTAGACCAGTTGAAAAGCAATATAAAAAAGTGGAGTTTAAAGAAAATGAAGCTCAAAATGAGGGTATTGGTAATTATCTCTTTTATTTATGTTTAAATTAGCAATATGAGTGGTAAATCTAGTCACGTCCTTAGACTAGCTAGGTGTGTACTTTTTTGTTTACTCTCGCTACCAATGTCAGTTTTAATTGACTGTGTTGGTAAGTGGATGTTAGCCAAAATGGCTGGTCATCAGGTATGATGTTGATTGAACTTAAGTATACTCGGTGTTGATGCAGATTTTGGTAATCTGAATCACCAACGTAGATATACTGATGTGGAGATTTCAACTATCATTGACTGGATAACAACTTAAATGCTGTTCTTGAAGCTTGGTGGCTATGGTGATAACTGCTTCTGGTGGAGGGTGATCGCCTGCATCAAAAGAGGTGAATCGAAATGGCACTAGTGTAATGCCAGCCAAACAATCTCCAACTACCAAGTCAGATGAAGATGAATGGGAATGACTGATATGCAAGAAAAAATTAGAAAGGACAAAAGCTTAACAATAACTCTGGTTCTTCTTTGCGTGATTTTGTTTTTTTTTTTTNTTTTTTTTTTGTCATGAAGTTCTCTCCACCCCCTTGCATACAGAAAAAGGTATAGCTTTTATAGGCAAAATGAATACATACCTGCGTGTGGATGAAGGGTTCCAAAATGAGGTTACGTGTCCCTGCCTGATTTACATATCAAGATAGCCACAGAAATTTAATGGTTTCTTGCATTAAATATAGCTTTAACTTTGGGCAACTGTGATGAAATCCTATCTAACCCAGTCCATGTATCATTTAAGATGGCTAAAGAATATTAACGGTCCCCACTTAAATGCACTTAATGATCTGTGGACGGGCTTGGCTGAGAACATGACCCAAAGACAAGTAAGATCCAATCCGATCCTAACCAAGAAGGGGTGCTAATGATAAAGTGTGAATATGTGGACTCAAAGGTTCGGAAGTGAGAACTCATGTTTCTCTATTCGATCTGATCGCACGGAATTATGTGGTTGATCCCAAAACATCGATGAATCTTGGCATTCGGATCGGAATGTCAAGTGACCCAATCCGATCCGATCAGGATGACTTCATCAAAAAGTTATATGATCTCCGATATATATATACCTAGTCGGTGAAGCTAATCGGATAGGCACCCTAGCAGGCTTCACCCCGAGGTAAGGATTGATGGCGATGACAATGTCACAGATTTCTGAATAGAAACGTCTACATATTTGGTCAACGAATTAGGTTTGACAAAAATGACCCATGTGGCATTTTCCCATTGGTGTGGTAAAAAATGTTGATTTCGCCCGCAAACACTCGGAAATGGTTTTGTGAAATCTATGTGAGCATGCAAAATATTTGTGGAAAACTAATACTGATTCTTTGGTTTGTGCTTATGCATATTTTCGACATGTTTTTACTAACTATATAAATATTTTCAACTATTGTTTTCAAACCTAGCCTGGGTCCCATAAAGGGAATTTATAAGGCCAAAAGACCTTTTTGGTCTTGTACTATGGACAAGTCGCACTTTGGTCCCGTCATTTCAATTTACACTTTTTAAGGACCGTGTTTTCATTAATATCGCAACTAGGTCCAATTCATCAAAATTGAGACCAAAAATGACAACGTGTCACCACCTGATTGGGTTTAAAGTAGATGATTTGGACGGATTTGACCTAATTGCGACATTAATTGACAGGACCCTCCCCGAATTCCACCCTGGAACCCGGAGTGATTTTGCGGGCATCCAATATCAAGGAAAATCCTACCGAAATTTCGGCAGAACCTCCCCTGAAATTGGACGAACCCTTTCTCCATCGAGACCTGCAAAAACACTTCTAAGCATCACGGCTCCTCTACCGCAACCAAAGGGTCTCCGACCCAGATTCCAAAACCAATCACTTTCCTTTTTCACTAAAATTACATAGCGGCGCAACAAGCTTTACTACAGAAAATAAAATACAAAAGAACGAATTCCTACGGCCTCACAACTTTATAATAGTGCCTCGACGTCTTTGGCTCGACCGTTCCACCGCTACAACCTGGGGGAAAATTTAAAACAATAAAAAGGATAAAACTAGTGAGTTAACTCAGTGAGTGGACATAAACCAAAATAAGTATTTATAAACTTTTACTTTCAAATTCCTTAGAATTTCACAAACTTTCCTTGAAATCCCCCAGTTTTAAAATCACTTTCATAAAATCCACTGAAAACTCTGTTCTAAAATTCCACATCTAAAATCCGTTTGAAAACTCTGATAAATTGATAAAATTGGTCAAGCTCCCAAAATATTAAATAAGAACTGAAACTTGTATCAAGCAAGAATTATTTTGTAAACTGTTTCGATAAAGAAACCTCTCACCCAACAGTTACCCACCGAACCTGCCGTACATGCGCAGGGCCCACGACCTGCCGTACGCATGCAGGGCCAATAATCTTGCCGTACATGCGCAGGGCCTACGACCTGCCGTACGCATGCAAGGCCAATATCCTGCCGTACATGTGCAGAGCCAGGGTCTGTCATACACATGCAGGGCCAATATCCTGCCGTACGTGCACGCAGGGCCGCCCCCAAAGGGCAAGGCATCCCGACACACGGCCCAAAGCCTATGTGTGTGCCGTGATGGGTCCCAAAGACCTATATAATCTGATAACCTGAAAGGTACTGCAAAGGGTGGTTTAAAAATCCCTTTCCCATAAATCTCTTTTTGCCCATAAAACATATAACCTTTTCAAAATTGGGAAATCATTAAACCAACAACTATAAAATCCTTTTTCGATAACCAAACCTTTAATATTTCAAAATGCGAGTAAACCACAAACGTTTACTTGAAAAATCAAAACGTTCCCACGCACATCAAATCCGTTTCCATACTCAAGAATCGAATAATATTTCTCAATTCATAAACTCAATTAAAACTCAAATATAATTATGAATTAAATCATAGAATTCATAAAGAATTTATAAATAAAATTTAAGAAATGAAGTCCACTCACAGAGATAGCCTAGCCTTGGTCTCCGAATGGATCGTCCTTGGACTCGGGAGTGTCGCCTAACACGCGAACAACAATACGTTAGAATACTATTCAAATTACGATTGTAAAAACACGTGTACATTCTAGGCCTTACGCTCCAAAATTCTAAATTTAATTATAATCCAGCTTAATTTCTTTCTCGACTCAAAACCCATGCCATCCGATAAATTTCCCCAATAACCTCCATTACTACAGAACTCGACTGAGGGTCGTCCGGAGGTCGTTTCGACAACCAAAAAGTGTCTAATTTCTCCCCAAGTCACCATTTCTCCGATTTCCTTCAAACCAACTATTCTAAACCTCAATTGATCGTTTCTAAAGGTGAAAATTACGCCCAATCTCAATTAAATCACCGTAAATACCTTAAATTTCTAGAAATCCCGATATGGGCATAAACACCAACGACCAAACTTCCAATTTCCTCAATACTTGCCTAAATTTCTCGTTCCAATCTTCGATTAGAGGTTTCTAATGACGGAAATTACCTAAAACACCCAACAATTTGATTCAATTTCAAACACCCATGCAAAACCCGAAAATGGCCTATAATTTCCCAAATTCAATCTCTCACAATTTCTCCAAATTGAACAACTAAACAATAAGGGAAAGGAAGCCCATAAGGAGAAGAGAAAAACCCACCTAAAATCAAGGAGATTGATGCCGGAATTTGGCCGGAATTTGAGGAGAGGACCGGCGGCTTTGGGGAGTTTTCCGGGCTGATTTCTTGCTGGAACGTGGCTGGCCGGCGTGGGGAAGCTCAGGGAGGTACGGTCGGCAGCTGGGGAGGTGGTTCTCGGCTGTCCCGTCGTCTGTCGTCGCCGGAGATGGCTGGAGCTGGAAGCTCCAGTCGCACGCAGGTGAGAGAAAGATCGGGAGAGAGAGAGAGAGAGGAAGGGCTGGGCCAGCTGGAGGAGCGGCTGGGGAGGCTCGTCGGCGGCTGGAGGTGTCGCCGGATGGGCTGGGTCGACCGGAATGGGCTGGGTGGTCGTGCAGGGGAGAGAGGCTGAGGGGGGGCTGTTCTCGCGTGGGAAGAGGAGAGGAGAGAGAAATAAAAAAGAGGGGGGAAATTTCCAGAATTTTCTGGAAATTTAACCCATTTCAACATAATTACAAGTTTGCCCCTCACTTTGAACCTCCGTTTTTCTCAAACCGTAGCTCCAAACGATGCATGCTACGTGTCTACGAATTCGTGAAGTCGAGCTCTACGCAACCATGTCAAAGTCAACTCTAAACTCCAAATAATTTACAAAGTCAACTTTGAGCGCTTTTATCACGTTCATAACTTTTTAACCGTAACTCTAAATCACCCATGCCGCATGTCAATGAACTCGTGAGCCCAAGGCCTTCCTAACGGACCCAAAGTCAAAACTAAAATCTTGTTAAAACCAAAAGTCAACGTTGGGCCCTATTATAATGCACTTAGGAAGGTATGGGTCGTTACATTAATGGAAGCACAGCCCTGGAAAAATGTAAATTGAAATGATGGAGACCAAAGTGCGACTCATCCATAGTACAGGGACCAAAAAAGCCTTTTTCCCAATTTATAATATATCGAACATGCATCAATCATCTCATGTTCCTTCAAGATTACCTTTTCTAAATTCGTAACCTAGGTGGGTTGGTTTTTATTTAAATATTTAATCAAACTATTTTATTTTTGCTAGCAGAAAACTTTGATCCAACCCATTATACTTTTTTATTTAATGAATTTTCCATTTACACTGTCCTTTCCAATTCCCATGGGAAAAGTAAATAACCCACAGCACATAAATGAAGAAACTCTTGCAATGCCAACATGGCAGAGCCTAAATAATCACACCTTTATGAATGAAAATGCATGAGCAATATCTATCTTCCTTTGAGTCTCAAAGTAAAAGCCTGCAAGGATAGAAGAACTTCCTTCAAACTCTCTTTGGTCTGAGCATCAATCAGATTGCCATTTTGATCGAACTTTGCAGGAGACTGGAAAGCATTCAAGAAAAACTCAGGCTTGTTAATGAAATGAAGGTCCAGAAAAACTCCGATTTGGCGAAGATGGTATTGGGATCTTGAACCCCCAGAACCTCCTGAGGCACTTATAATGGCAGCAGCTTTGTCACCCCACACATTTGGCGGTCTAGATGCCCAGTCAAGTGCATTCTTCAAAGGTGCTGCAGGGTAGGGGTCAAAAATAGTTAATAAACAATAATATTTGAAACACCAATTATTATTAGGACAATGCTTGGGTCCTCAAGCCCTTAAAAAATCATAGTTTCGTCACACCGGCTCAAGATCAGAACCATTCAATTTTTAGAACACCTAATAAAGATCATTCCTGAAAAAAATTAACTCAATCGAAAATCATTTGGTTGTATAACTGATAATGAATAAATACATGGTTTGGTCTTTTAATTATGACCTTATATTTATTCGTTAACAATTGTACAACGAAACGATTTCCGATTGAGTTGATTTTTTTGTAGAGATGATCTTTATTAGGTAATATAAAAATTGAACGGTTTCGATCTTGAACCGGCATGACGGAACTATGATTTTTGACGGACTTAAGGATAAGATTAGTCCTCAAGTTTGAGGACCTAAGCATTTTTCTAATTATGGACAATGATAAAGGGCACCATTTTTCTAATTATTATGTACATAATTTCGTTCATTTTTGTTGCAAGTTAGAATTTACTTTAAGCTTCTTTTAAGCAACTAAAATATTATGTGTGAAATAAATTAAAAATGGTGCCTTTATCATACGGCACAAAATGCAAAAATTAAGCCACAATGTACTAATTTCGAAGTTTTCCAGTTTTATCTTTGAATACATTTCATGGTGACCACTGAAATTAAGGAATGTGATTCTAATTCAAAGAATGTTATATTTACTAAATTTGTTTACTAATTGATGTGATAGGACACATATTTTATTTAAATAAATAAAATGTTGTTGAATACATTTCGTGGTTACCACTGAAATTAAGGAACGTGATTCTAATTCAAAAAAACATGTTATACTTACTAAATTTGTTTATTAATTGTGATAGGACCCATATTTTGTAAAAATTAATAAATAGTAATCTCATATTCAAATAATAAAATATCATTGTAAATGATTAAAATTTAATAGAAAGATTTTGTGGGTTTTATATTGCCAAAAAAAAATATGTAAATGTGATTGATTATTTAGCACCAACCAACCAACCAACCCTCTTGCATAGTTTATATTTTTTATACCTTGTTGCATAGTTGCATCCTCAACTTACCATTATAACTTTTTAAGTTTAGTTGTTCAATAAAAGCCACAACTAAAACGAAACTAAAAAAAGAAAAAAAAAAAGAAAAAAAGAGAGAAATTAAGAACATTAATACCAGAGACAGAATAGTTGTACTCAGGTGAGGCAAAGAGAATGCTATCCGCCTCTCGAATCTTGTGACGAAACGCTTCAACGACAGGCGGAAATCTCCCCCCACTCTCCAAATCCGTGTTCAGCATTGGCAGCCCCGATATGTCTACGTCTTCTATTTCGATGTCGTTTATTAACCCATCCTTGCTTATCTCAATCGCTACAAAACGGCATCGCATCAACACCCAATAACAACAAAAAACAGTTAAAACTATGGTACAGTACAGATGGTAATAATTAACCACTTACCAGAGCGAACGAGAGCGCGATTGTAAGAACCTTCACGGAGGGACCCACAAATAGCCGCTACTTTTATCAACGGTTTAGGTTTCGCTGCAACTGCTGCCTCCATTTTTGAACTCTCTCTCTCTTGGGTTTTTTTTTTCTCTCTCTACGAGTATATATTTTGGTCTGGTCAGTAGCAGAAGTATTTATAGTGTTAGCCAGGGAGAAGCTTAAGTACAAGGAAATGGTGGGATCGAGATCAGACAGTGTGGATTTAATTTTTGGTTGATGGGTATTTGAGGATCTGGGTCTGGTGGCCGTTGGATGGGTGGAAGTTGTCTATACGTTTTGAAGGTTGACTGAGAGAAATGTGTCCATGTGTGAATGACGTTTGCAATGAGGTTCAATGTGTGATTGTTTGTATTATCGTGTGCAGTGAGGTGGCTTGGTAAAGCCTAAAACCAAATAAATAAGGCTGTATATTCAAGATTCTTGGACCTTCAAAATCATTGGAATTTGTCTATATATATTTGTCTAGACTTTCTTTTTTAGAAATACTATTCATCTTGGAAGTGGGAAACCTTTTTTTTAATGAAATAGATTCTTCTTCGGCCGGAGCGTGCATTAACCTTTGATTAATTAAAGTTTTTTCTTTATTTTCCTTATTTTAAAAGGTTTTTTATTTTACTATATTATTATCAAGTGGACGTACCCAACTTTAGGGCCGGCTCTAAATACAGGTGTGGGTGTGGCCTTCTATTTTCTAATCTTTTTTCTTTTTTCTTTTTTCTTTTCCATTACATGATTGCTTATCATTTCTAACAAAAAAAATACTACATGGCTGACTTACAGTACCCTAGGCTGTTCTTCACGCACACAAGTACACAATCAGTGACTTCTTCAATTCTTCCTTTCATTTCACACTTAGTTTACCGATCTAGTCGTTTAATTCTCTTCACTATCTTTAGACTCGGGTAAACAATCTATGGTTTACTTGGTTTTATTTTTTTAGCTTCATTAATTCTCCCTTTTACTATTTAAAATTTATGAGGTTAGGTTTTAATTTGTTTCTAGTTTGATAATGTATATATCATATTAATTATTATTATTTGTTGAT